>MJUT01012780.1:46867-59768 GCA_002080005.1 Gigantidas platifrons | reverse complement strand
CATAGAGTCGAGTCATGGCGGCCATCTTGGATATGCGATCGGCACAAAAATAACAAATTTAGTAGAGGACCATCCAGTCATCATTTCTATAATGTTACAATTCCATCGGCTGAGTAGTTTCTGTAAAGAAGATTTTCAAAGTTTCAACCAATCGGAACACATTATTGGCCCTGGTGGCCAAGTTGGGTGGGGATCTCAACCATTAAAAAATTCACTTCAGGTAGGGGGTGGGGTATGACCCCCGGGGCCTGAACTATAAGGCATTTAATTTGCCTAGTCACCCTGATCATAAATATATATGGTTTAGGGGTGGGGATCTCAACCATTAAAAAGTTCACTTCAGGTAGGGGGTGGGGTATGACCCCCCTCCCCCGGGGGCCTGAGCTATAAGGCATTTAATTTGCCTAGTCACCCTGATCATAAATATATACCGTTTAGGGTGGGTATCTGATCACATTTTTTTTATACAGATTCATTTTAACTGTATTATACTAAAGTAAATTATGTCAATATTTAAATATAGTCATCTCTTTCCACAGATTAAATTGGAGTTATCTTTCTTTCCACAGAAAACAGATTTAGAAGATCTTTGAAGGTATTTCCCATAGGGTCAAATGTTAAACGTTCTCCCCCAGTGAAGGCCATTTTGGACTTCAGATCAGCACCAAAAACATAAATTTGGTAGAGGACCATCCAAGGAACATTTCTGCAAGAGATCATTTTTACTGACATTGTGGCTTCTGAGAAGAAGATCTTTGAAGGTATTTACCACAGGGTCCAATGTTAAACTTCATCCTGCTGTGGCGGCCATCTTGGATTTTGGATATGCACCAAAAACATATTTTTGGTAGAGGACCACCCAAGGATCCTTCACACCATAAAACAATTTCATTGGCTGTGTAGTTTCTGACAAGAAGATCTTTGAAAATTGAGCCAATCAAAACACATTATTGGCCCTGGCCGCCATGTTGAATTCTTGATCGAAACAAAAAACATAATTTTTATAGAGGACCTCCTGATGCACATTCCTGCCAATTTTGGTTCCATTTGGCTCAGTGGTTTCTGAGGAGAAGATTGAAATGTGAAAAGCTAACGACGGACGACGGACGACGACGGAGGCCAAGTGATGGCAATAGCTCACATGACCCTTTGGGTCAGGTGAGCTAAAAAAAACATATGTAGCACTTCGAAACGTAGTGTTAGCTTGCACACTTACAGCTCTCTATAAGATATATACACTATTCTATTTGTTTAATTCCTTCCCAAATGAAACTAATGCCTGTTCCAACCCACGTTTGTGTTTTCCCCTCAATTTGATCAGCCTTCTTATTTTTTTTTATTATTTTTCCTTCTTCTCTTTTGTTTTTCCCAATTATCATTATTACAATGTATAATATTCTTTTCATTTATTTATTTATCTTTCTTGATTTTTTCTTTCTCTTCTTGGTTCTAACTAGCTGCGGAACCGTAGCCCTTTATGGTCCTTTTTTCTTTTTTTGGCGGACCATAGGGCTACGGATTTTACCTAAATAAAAAATGGCGGAATTGCGACAAGATTTAAGTCGCACCTAACAAATACTAATAACTGTATAATAATATGATAAATTGCAACAGTATCCCATTGACTTTTAAGTCGAACAAGCTAACAAGAAAATAAAAATAAAAACAAATTATCAAACCGGACTAAAGAAATCACTGTGTGTTGCTGCAAATAGTATTATTGGGAGAATGTCGTCATCATCTGTACAATATGAAAGGATAGAGCTCACCCAATGCTTCAAAATAGCTGAAAGTAAAAGTATGATTATATTATAATTCAGGACAGAGCTCACACAATGCTTCAATATAGCTGAAAGCAAATGTATGATTATATTATAGTTCAGGATAAGGCTCACCCAATGCTTCAATATAGCTGGAAGTAAAAGTTTGATTATTTTTTATATATCAGAGTGAAAAGTGTTATACATGCTTACATAAGGCCATGCAAAGTTAATTACTTGGTTCTCAGGCCCTTTTTTGTCAAAATTGATGAGGGAGGGTGGCATTTTTTTTTATCCTTTTACTGCTGTATAAAGTGATGAGGGAGGCATTTTTTCTTCTTTTTTGTGTGAAAAATATGGCAATGTATAAATCTTTTCATTACTTTATTGAAAATTTCAATTTTATTTCTTCCGATGGTGTCAGCAACATCACAAGTGGTTAATTTTTATGGAAACGTCCAATCCGCTGGTCCCAACGTACCATTTTTTTATCTCCGTAAACAATTCCAATAAGGTACAAGCTTCGGAGAAGCCCCCTATTATGTTTCCTGGTAAAAGTGGCAAACATTTGTGCCGAATTTGCACAGAAACGATTGACATTTTGTCTAAATGTCAAACGGAAACACGTTTTTTATTTATACATTGTCATAACGATGCTTTAAATCTCATTTAAGCATGATGCGTTTTAAAGCGTTTCACCGACCACACGAGATAAGAGAAAAACGGATGCGGTTGTTTTTTCCGTACGGACAGCGCTACCGCATTTAAAAAAAATTTGTTGACTATTTTTGCAAAAAAATCGGCAATGCGGCGACGAATTTCCACATGCGGGCGGGCCCGAGAACTAAGAAATTAACTTTGTATGGCCTAAAATAAAACACAATTGACAACATTTGTTAAGATGTGCTATGGACATATAACCAAGAGGTCCAGGAAGGTTAATGCCGCTTTCAACAATAAATTAGTTATATTGTGATGTTCAGTTTTATTTAAGGAGGAAACTAGAATAACTACATAGAACACTTATTTGCTTTGTTTGTCTCACATTTAGCTTAGAGATGACTGTTATGACAGGTTTTACTATGTTGGGTAACAATGTCATATGAAGATGAGTTGTTTCTGTGTGTGTTCTGTAGTAATAACTATGCATTTCATCTACAACCACAAATAAAGAATGGTGTCGAAATCAGAGTTGTGTGTGTGAATCAGACACTACAAAGACGGAAATGTGTCTTAATAATAACTCTGATTAAGACACCACAAGTAGAGATTGGTGTCTACAAAAACATCTCCGATTCAGACATCATAGCCAGGGACAGACATCTACAAACATCATATTATTGTTCAATTAATACAGTGCTGAGACATATTTACACCAACTTACATCCTGTAGTAACATCTCCTTCTGGGTATTCTGGTAAAAGATCACAGAGATCACATCTGCCATTAAACATCAAAATAAACTCTCCTTTATGTTGTATAAATAACTGATGTGTCATGTGAAACGATTTCTGTCCTCCAAAGTCAACAATATCTGATGGGGCTATATTTACTTCGTACTTTCGTTTTCTCAATTCCTCTTTGATATCCTCGTGAATTGAAATGTAATTTTGCTTTGGCATGTTAAGGGTCTGTGGATTGGGCTGTCCTTCAGTTTTATATGTGTCTTTTAATCTTCCCCCTTTGACATCTGTTGTGTCAGTTTTCGGAGATGAAACGGCTTTACTTTCGGCAGCTGGATGTTTCTCAGCTGTCATCTTTTGTTTGGTAGCAGGGGGAGGCCTCATTTTCTTTTCTTTGTTTGGTAAACTTTTATCATATTTGGAAGGATGTGTTTCTTGCTTTATCTCTGGTTGGCCAAGTAATACTTTAGACAAAACATCATCACCATCAAAACCTGATAATGTAGTGCAATTTATATTGTTTCCGGAAGATAAATGCAATGCTAGTATTTAGTTAACAAATGTTAACATAGGGTAAGCACTTCATCATATAAAAACAATTCACAAATTAACGATATATTTTGAGTTCAATTTATGGTTCAAAATGATTCATATCAGGTAAATGGCTTAAATATAACATGTAGATTTCTTTGATAAATTACTCGTGCCTGGTATGTTTCTACCATTATTTGTGTAGTTAGTCATGACTTGTTTCTTGTTCAAATGAATTCTGTCTGATGTTTTCTACTATTATATGTCTGTTTAGTCATGATATAGCTCAATGATTGCTGACAGTTATGACTGATGTTAGTTCTTGTCCAAATCAGTTATGTCTGGTGTTTTCTACTAAAATATGTCTAATAAGTCATGATATAGCTCAATAATTACTGGCAGTTATGACCACTGTTGGTTCTTGTCCTAATCGGTTCTGTCTAATGTTTTCTACCAGAATATGTCTAGTTAGTCATGATATAGCCCAATAATTACTGTCAGCTATGACCACTGTTGGTTCTTGTCCTAATCAGTTCTTTCTAATGTTTTCTACAAGAATATGTCTATTTAGTCATGATATAGCTCAATTATTACTGACAGGTATGACTGATGTTAGTTCTTGTCGACATCAGTTATGTCTGGTGTTTTCTAGAATAATATATATAGTTAGTCATGATATAGCTCAATGATTGCTGACAGGTATGACTGATGTTAGGTCTTGTCCAAGTCAGTTATGTTTGGTGTTTTCTACAAGAACACTGTATAAGTAGTTTTATTTCGCGGGAGCCAAATTTCACGATTTTCTGCCAAATTCGTGGATTTGTTAGCGGTACTTAATTTTCACGATCATGAGTTTTAAACAAAATCTAATTTTAGCGGATATTATAATTACATTATCTGAATTGGTTCACCAACAATTCAAAATAGGAAATGTTTTCAAATAATTGAGTATCGTAATTTATTATGCATAATGCACGGGATTTTGTCCAGATTCTTTATTTTGCAGGAGGGGTGCCTAATATAAACGAAAATGTTTACTATTGTCAAATATATTGTTAAATATTCACACAGTCATACTACGATAGATCTTATACAATTTAAGGGAAAAAAAAACTTATGTACTAAAGGGTGGACATTTATGCGGATTCGTTTTTTCGCTGATCGACGACTATCGCGAATAAAGCGAAAATTAGGTACCCGCGAAAAAACCCACTTATACGGTATGTCTAGTTAGTCATGATATAGCTCAATAAGTAGTGACAGTTATGACTAATGTTGGTTCTTGACCTACTTTTTTTACAACAAAAACAAAGCTGGTACTGTACATTTAAGTAGTTCTAAGTTGTATTACCTTTTTTCAATGGAATCATTGTTTTATTTTTCAAATCTATCCCATTCTTTCCAGAATAAATAATAAGTCCATCAGTTGATTTCCATCTTTGTGGAATCACCTCACCAAGAAGAATACTGGCGAGGGTAGATTTACCCACATTGCAGGCACCAGCTAAATAGACACGGTTTTCAAATGCCTTGAACGTGCCCTTTAAAATAAGATCTTTCGTTTCCTCAGCCGTGCCCATCATTGGAAACTGAAGGACTGAAAAACAAATCATTGACCTTGTATATTGTACTTAATAACTATTAGAGATGATAGACAGAAATAATCTGGTTTAGTGGTTTACATACATTGAACAGAAGTTTGTTGATTTTGTTGATCACCCCTATTGCACTTGAAATAAAGGATACCACAGATACAGCTAGATCTGCTTCATACCTTGACTACAACTCAAAATTGACCACGAGCAACTGTTAACAACGAAACTTTGAAACTTTACGACAAAAGAGATGATTTCAATTTTCCAATTGTGAACTTTCTATTTATATGCAGCAATATTCCAGCAGCACTTTCATATGGAGTATATATCTTTCAGTTAAACCAATATTCCAGACCTTGAGATTCCCATCATGATTTCCTTGATAGAAGATTGCTGCTGACAAGGAAGCTACTGAACCAATGGTTCCTAGTGGTTATGTTGAAATTATCACTGTGTAAGTTTTTCCCTTGCCACCATGACCTAGTTAATCGCTAAGGGATATCTATCACAAATGACCACACATATGTTCCGTAGTCATAACATGACAGGTGCCACAAACAGACCCCAAATAGTTATTATTCCATAATACTAGAATTTATCCTCGGTTTTTAGTGGGGTTTGTATTGCTCTATCTTTAGTTTTCTGTGTAATGTTTTGTATATCATTGTTTGTCCTTTTTCTTTTTGTCATTGTATTGTCTGTTCTTCTTCCATTTTTTGCTTGTGATTACACCTTTGGTATCTTCAAACTTTTCTTATTTATTCTTGTACAGCTTGATTAAATCAAGTTTGCTCTTTCTGAGAAAAAAAATAGAGGTTCACCTGAGCTTGTATCACTCACCTGATTATTCATATGCAAATTTTAAGTTCAATAAGATCTAGCTCAAAATAATTTTATTTGTTTTCACATTATAAGTGCTGTATTAAAATATACCATGTTGTGCTGGCCATCTTGGATTTGCAATCAATATAAAAAACATACATTTCCTTAAAGACTATCCGAAGAAGGTTCCAGCAAGGTGTGTTTCAAATGGTTCAGTGGCTCAGCAGTGTTTGTTAACTTGAATTTCCGATCAACTACCAATGAATATTCATGTCAACATCAATTTACATTTGCAAAGTGGTTTCGTAAATGAAGATAACCAACCAGCCAAGAAATAAAAATAACTCGGATGATCCTTTGCGATTATACCAGGTTAACAACACTTTACATTTCATAATTCGTCCTTATTTATGAAATTATAAAATTTTCACTCTGTTTTACTTCTGAACAATTTAAATGTCAAAGTAAAATGTTGACTCGTAAATTCTTGGGAAATTTACAGAGGCCATTATTACTAACACTTTCAATGGATTATTGACATTGTTTATGCAAATTTTCAGACGGAAACATGTAAAATTAACCTTTGACAAAACTGTTGGCGTAGTAGCAGTTTAATGATTTAAATTAGGCTAACACTCGGGCTTAAAACCATTTGCCACCTGTGCTAACACAATTCAAATTTTGGTCGCACATGTGATTTTTACTCGCCGTGGGCGACTGGGCGAGTGCTAATTTTCATCCCTAGACTAGAATAAAAAAAGTTGGTTCGTTAAGTACTCAGAACAAATGCCCTTGTCTTTTAATCAACGTGTCTTCACTATTCACACTAATATAGAGATTAGTGCGAGTAGTAAATATACGTTGTCCAATAGACAAGTGCATGTGCCTTAGCAGCCAAAAATAACGCTTTTCTAAAGCTTTGTTTTATCAACACAATGAGTCCATACTCCCAGTCGATAGCGCGTTGGTACTGACACACCAGTTGTGCGCTTGGTATTTGTCCAAACTCGATATGGTCAAAACACGTTTTACATTCAGCTACATTAAATATATATTATTATATCAATCAATTACGTAGAAGTCACCATGGTTATAAATGAAATATTTGAAGTACTTAGAATAACTTTGATAAATTGGTCATGTGAGTGAAAATATGTAGCTAGACATTTCAATGTCTAACAAACATAAACCCACACAATAAAGTGCACCAGCAGAATCACATTAACTTGATACTGTGTATAGTGTGCATATAATATTTATAATGTGTATATTGGATGGTCAGTTTTCCTACTGCTTTGTTGTTTTTTTTCTGTAGGATGATGCAATCTAATTAAAATTAGGATTGGTCTGTCGATCCAAAATATTTACTTGACAGAAGCAATCAGCTAGGACCTGACCTATATAGGTTTTACCTTGTTGATTCTCGATTTGGATGTCCGAACGATACAAAGGTTCCTTTTCCTTGTCAGTACCTGGAAGAAGAAAACATATAAGATATATAATGCTTATCAATATTCATCGTAAATTAAGAAATTAGTTGAATACGACATACAAGTGTAACCAGAGGCCCAAATGCGCCTGTGTCGGCCAACTGATTATACATTCAGTTTGTGTTCAATCCAGTCGACATATAATTTGAAAACATTAATCAATGAAATAAAACTTTAAAAGCTCGGACGTTTGATTTGGTACCTTTTGGAACTTCATATCTTTTAAACAGTAAAAGCTACAAGAAATCTGTTGGAACGCTCTAGACATGACTGTATATATGCACAGTGGCCTCCTTTGGTCCTCTGACCTCCTTTATCTCGGAAACCATATAAGCTAATTCACATGTGCTTAAATACCAAGACAGAAATTATATAAGGAATGCACTGAAAAATGGGACTTTTTGGAAAGATTGAATTATGGTCCAAATTCGACCCCTTTTATCTTGGGAACAGTAACAGCCAGACATAATCATTTGCATATTACATTCAGAGACTTAAATGAGGAATATAAAGAAGAAATCATTCATCAACATTATATGAAAAATGAGCATCCACATACAAAAACAAAACAGATATATTAATAACCTTAGAACCTCTTGTTTCTGTAGTTGATTTCTAAGCTAAGAAATGTTTGAAGATAACAAACAGGTAATCATAAGCCATCAATGAAAGGACAAACAATACAATTACCAATGGAAAAAGCATAAAAACTATGAGTACAAACAATGGACTTTAAAATACTACACAGAAAGCTAAAGACTGGTCCACTTAAAACCGGGGGTAAACCGGAAATGGACCAATTCATGCTCCAATAGTGTTACTCTTGCTCTGAATCTGATTTTAAGTCAAGAATGAGGAAATAAGAGACAAACTGAACATATTCATGACCATTCATAACACAGATATTCCAGTAGGGGCCCGGGTGGCTCAATGAGATAGGTCGCTGGATCTAACAACTCATACAAGCCTATCACCAATACGGCGTGGGTTCGCGCCCGGCTTTGTAAATTACAAAAAGGGTGCACTCGACTCGCAACCGCAAGTGCTGAGCACTGAGCACAACGTGTTGTAATTGACCTTTAATTATCAGAACTGATCATAACATGTTGTATTTGACCTTTAGTCGTCAGGACTGATCGCAACGGGAGGAGGACAATAGCCTCTCGGACAACTTCCCCCCTATGACATTTGCCCCCCACACATTTTTTCAGTTTTATTTTGGTGGCTTTATGTTGTTTTACACTCTTTGGTTCGACTGGTTGGCTATTTTCCCTGTTTCCGTTTTTAATTATATGTGATAAGTTTCTTATTGGTATTGTATTCAAATACACCATACTCCATAGAATCTGTTGATTGGGTGTAGTTGTGATGATTTTCTGTTTTGTCATTGTATTAGATATTGATTCTCTAGGTAGAGTGGTAATTACTGTACACTAAATTTGATTTTGATTCTGTCTTGTTTGGTAGAAGTGCATAGACACATGGCAAGATGTTGTCAACCAGGGCATGTATTGTGTAAATTTGGTAGAAGAGTTCTCGAGCTGTTTTAAAGGTACCATCTGCAAACCAATGGCCTGTTGTAGTTAGAGCCCTGAGGTTGGTTTCTGTGGAGAAAATGAGTATTCTGGCTGAACTGTCTATGCCACTGGCTCATCTCTGTGGGTTACTGTGTACTCCTCTGGCATTTCCATTGTCTGGAGGTTCTGGGGTACAGGTATTGGGTTTCAAGCATCCTTCTTAACTCGTCGAATACCACGTCTGATATGGCATAGTGGTGGTAGCTGAGCTGCTGCTGCTTCAGAACAGTTAATAACAGCTGTGCTGATGATCTGCTGGGCTGTCTCATCAGTATCAATAGCTCTACGTTTAATTGCATTCTTTATTTGTAGAGTCTCCTTGTGACATGGGTCTGCAGCATGGTTAATTATTAACCTTTATACTTAGCTTTGATCATTATTTAATCAAATTCCTTTTTATATTTTTTCTTTCAAGACCAATTTTGGAAGGTAATTAAACTTAATTGGAAAATCATTAAACTCTATCTAAAAATAATAAGAGAAAGTTATTTTTATCATAGCTTGTCCAAGCTGTATAATCCTTTTGATGATTAATATACAAAGAAAAAAATCCAACTTAAAAGTAATTTGAATAATTTAATCTGAGTTTATGCATATTTATTTATATTTATTTTTTTTTAAATTGGGGGATGGGGGGCAATTGTCCAGGGGGCTATTGTCCTAGGGGGGCAATTGTCCTGGGGGGCTATTGTCCGGGGGCTATTGTCCAATGGGCAATTGTCCGGGGGGGGCTATTGTCCTAGACCTGATCGCAACATGCTATAATTAGCCTTTAATTGTCAGAAATGATTGTAGAGTGTTATAATTGACCTTTAATTGTCAGAGCTGATCATAACATGTTGTAATTGACCATTAGTTGTCAAGACTGATCGTAACGTGTTATAATTGGCCTTTAACTGTAAGAACTGATCGTCACGTGCTATATATAAATATTTGATCTTTATTTTGTAAGAACTGATCTCAATATTGTTGATTATTTTTCATGATATCAGGTGTCGATTTAACAATTCGAAATTATGTTTTCTTAACAAATATCATAGAATTCTATTAATATCAAAATTGGGAAATTCTGTATATAAATACATCATTGAAATATATAAGATTTTAATCCTACCACTTTCGTCACTTTCTTGAGGTATTGTAGATATATCCTCTTCATTTTCATTGTTTGATTTCATAGGTTTGTTTTTGGCACTTTGGTCCTGTTGAAATGTAGTGGGTCCCACCCCTGATGTTCCACTGACTGGCTCGACTTCGGCAGACTGTTGAGCTGAAATATAGATAGTAAAGTATGAAAACTGGAATACCATAAGTTTAGTTGTAAGACGTGTTACAATTAATTGTCAGAACTAACCGTAACCAGGGCTTTCAATAGAAGCCGGTAGCCGGCGATTTTCGCCGTTTATTTAGAGAAAGACCGCCGGCTATTTTGTTGAGAAAAAAAATGAAATTTTATTTCAATCATGTCAATATTGTTGTCGTGTTTCAATAATAAATCTATATTTACGGCGCTTTATTTATATATGTTTTTTTGCTTCCTGGAATAACAGTTTTCCGATATACTGTTTAATACACATTTTTTCATAGGTCGAGAGATTTGTTCAGGACTAGTACTGTATCCCAGAGATTCCCAAACAAATCCAGTTGAAATAAATTTAGTCTGGAAAACATTGGTTTCCACCGGACCGACTATCCAGTATAAAATACAGGGTTTGTTGTATAATAGAGCCCTGTTTGATCTCCAATTTGTCCATAATTTATTTTTATTAAAACTAAAGTGAAATGCCAGATCAAAACTCTTTTCTTGTATCATTTCTCCATGCTTTGATGAAGTTCAAGGACATTCACATACATTGACAAAATTAAAGTCGCAATCTCAGAAATGCTTTAATGAACGAAAATATCAATATTTGAAATTATAAGTACAATGCCTTCCCGGGAAAGACGTTTGAAAGAAAATGCAAGAAAGTGGCAAAGGAAAATAAAAGTTTGACATCGTATTTTTCAACTTCGCAAGTTGACAAAAAAATGAGTTATTTCCCTTTGTTATATATATACTTGAAACAAACCAAAATTAACAAAATCTAAATATGCCATTTACAATATTTTATTATCAAACACCATAAAACCACTTAAGTTTATTCTGAAATAAAAACCTGTTACTTAAACTGAAACAAAGACAATATTTTGCAACAACCAGTTCTATACATTACCTGTAGTAATAACACACATGCGTAAATAGACATCCATTACATGTACTTATTCTTCCTTCTGTATTGACGTCCAGGTTTGGACCACCAAATATATAACTTGTACTTATATGCACCTTATTTACATCCACAATATCGAATAATTAAAAATTTCTGATAAAAGGTAAAAAAAAAACCAGTATGGTTGTATCCAATATTAGATATTTTGACAAATTTTACAGTTATACCAGTGTTGTGGACAATACTGGTATAAATTGACCCATAATTTGCATAAGATCAATTATATCAAATTTTGTTCTACTTTGGGTTATTGTTTCCTTTTTTCTAGACAACATTCTTTATTTTTAGTAGAAACCAAAATGAAGCAAATGAACCACAGATTAACAGCTATATCATGGTACTTTATACAGCAACTCATGAAATATTTTAAGTAACATAAGAAAATTACCTGTAGACATTTTGGGAATAAATTTTAATCAGGGAATAGACATTTTGGAAAAAAAATGTCTAATTAACCAAAATTGACCTGTAGACATTTTGGGTTGACCCCAAATTAACACATTAAAGAGAAAATTAATTGATTCAGACCCCCCTGACATATTGTCCTTTTATTCACATGTCGCACGCATAAAATTGCCCCTTTTCAGTTTTGCACCCTGCCCTTCTTAAATCCTAGCTATAACACTGACAAGAATCACTCTGGACCGGACAGGCAAAAATTATCGGAGGCTGATATCAATTTGGCGCCAAATTTAAGCATGTCTTTTGTGCAAAATACGATAGAGGACTTGATTTACGCTTTTGGTAAATATTGAAAGCTTTGAAATGGACAAATATTACAACTTTTTTCCTGATTAAGACAAATGGTTAAAAAGATCCACTAAAATTGGTATTTATCTGTGAATTTAAATAAAATACTTTGCTTTATTTATATATAAAAAAAAAATTCCACAAAATGTTTACTTCAAAGCAGACTTGTTTTAACAAACAATGTTCAGAAAAATATTAATTTATACAGTTAGTTTGTGTTACTAAAACGAGAAATGGAAAATTGGTAGCCCTTGGTTGAAAGCACCCACTGCAGGAAAAGCTTGATATTTTTTCGGTCCTGTGAAATTCTTTATTGAGCTTACTGATATTGCAACTCTCCACAGTTGTTGACAGATATAAAAAACAATGTTTTCTGGAGCCTCCGGGGGGCTTTGCCCCCCTGGACCCCCTACAAGGGCACTGCCTTTGACCTGTTGGTAGCCTTTAGCGGCCCCCTAACCCCCGGCCGAAAAATGTCTACGCATTTCTCCACCTACTTTTTGAAAATAGCCTGCTACTTCAAAACTTATTGAAAGCCCTGCGTAACATGCTGTAATTGACCTTTAATTATCAGAACTGATCGCAACGTGTTGTGATTGAACTTTTATTGTCAGAACTTATTGCAACATGTTGCAATTGCCCTTTCATTATCAGAACTGATCGCAACGTGTTGTGATTGAACTTTTATTGTCAGAACTTATTG
>MJUT01012780.1:30703-46320 GCA_002080005.1 Gigantidas platifrons | reverse complement strand
GAATAATGATATATGATAGAAGATAATTCCTAAATCAATAAAAAAAAATAACACTTTCAAAAATACAGTTGACTTATTATTCATGTAATGCCTGGCATAATTTATTCAGCAGTTTATGAGAGTTTCATTAAAATGTATATATTTCATAGAATTTCAAGAAATACTAAATGTTTGAGGTGCCTTTAACAGGAGAAGTAGAAATATCAATAGTGTCCTTGTTGCTCATGTTTTTAGTTTTTTGTGTTCTCCTATTACGTGTCTGTACTTTCTAAACTCCGTGTTGTGATGTCCATTAAGATATCCGCATAATAACGATGTTCGGTTTGTCTTTACCTCCAGCTGTTTGTAGGAGGATTCATGTCTAATTTACGTTATTTATGTTTGCGTAGGAATAATAGTGTCCAACACATATTGTGTTGTGTTTTTGTTTTGTTTGTCATCGTCCTGTGTATTGTGTACCTAGTGTTACCAGTTTCTCTGGATGGTCCATTCTAGATTGCCCCTCCGGTTTTCTCTAACGTTTATTTACTTAATACTCTGTTCATATTGTTTAGCCATGGTTAGGAGAAGCAATATCATCATATTTTTAGTACATTTCATCATTTCAAATAAATTCTTTTACTATCTAACTATAAACCCTAATATGGATAAATACCTTTGTGTTTCTGTCTTTTCTTTTTAATTCCTGAAAATGTAAAAGTTAATAAGATTACGAAATGTTTACCTTTATTATGGACGAGCAATATTTACATTCTAAAGCACTCTATTCAAAATTAGATGCTTTTGGGGGTGTATTTTTATTTGCAATACCATAGCATTCCGAAAGGGATCATATTGGGTGTAATATTTCTAACCAACCAATCAGTGACTTTCCTCCCAAATGTTGAGGTCTTGAAATCCAATGAAGAAAACGTAGTCAATGCTTTGTCGATTTGTCTGTTGACATATTGTTTCCAAATTAAAATTAAGTAATCTAAATCGTTTTTAAAAATAGTAGGTTATATTATTCGCTTCCCTTACTGCAAAATCGAGCACACTGTGATAGCTATTGTCTGATTGGGCAATATATATTGCTATGTTGCATATAATTGGACGGTAGAAGAAGAATGAAAGGTTACATGACATGACTTGATACCAGATTTTGTTAGGTGACCAAAAATGAAAGAAAAAAATATTATAATTCCACGGGTCTTTATTGGTCACTTATTGTATAATGAAACAAATCTGTATTATTTTAAATTCCATTGAAACAAACATCATAACAAACACCACAGTTCATTTCTTGAAAAGAAAAATAAATCTAAAGCTAAACTCTTTAGCAAAACATCTTAAGTATAGATGAAATTAATAAATGGAAGATTTACAACTACCTATGCAATCGATCCCTATCACCATTGATGTTGTGGGTTCGAGTCCCACTCAGGAGAGAGGTGTACAACATTAAGTGATAAAGTTTGTCAGTGACTTGTGGCAGGTCGGTGGTTTTCTCTGGGTTTCTCCGGTTTCCTCCACCAATAAAACAGAACCCCACGATAATAACTGAAATATTGTTCAAAGTGCCATTAAACACCATAAAACCAAACAACCAAACCAAATAAATGGAAGGAAAAAAATGCCGAAACAAAACAAACATCATGGTAAAACCATAGAGATGGGAAGCTTAACTTTCATATAATAAGAACAATTAATTTATTACAATATCAAAATCAGAAAAGTGGTGATTTTTCGATTAGATGAGCAGTTGAGATTTTTTCTCTCTCGAATATTGCCAAATAGAAACAGTTAGGTCATATAATAGCTATATCTATATCTTTAGAACCCCTTTAAATCCCTCGATTTTTCATTAATTGATAAACTTTATAAATAAGTAAGGAACACATACTCTGATTTACTCTACTTACGCGATCTGTATACATAATAAGCCATTACTATGATAAATCCTACCATTATGACCATAATAGACACAACACTGAAATATAGGGCATTTAAGCCAAAAAATAACATATGTTTAGATAATTATTAAATGTACTGAATAATAAGAGTTTGAAGATACCAAAAGGGGCAATCATACACCATAATCGAAGAAGGACAGACAATATAATGACAAAAAGTCAGAAGATAAACAATGGTAGACGAAATACTACACAGAAAACTAAAGATTGGGCAGCCCAAAGCCCTCTGAAAATTCCAGATAGGAAAAAGAATGTCCTGATCCCCTAGTGGCACCTGTTGTGTTACTGTTAAACGACACTATGATTTTATATGGAAATCGTGTTGAATATGAATCCCCTACAAAATGGGAGCCAAGACGATTCGAATATCGTATTTACGCGGAAATCGTAGTGGACACCACAACATGAAACTAAAAACGTGAAAACATGTAATTGAACAAAATGAACAAGAAAAACCTTACTAAAACTGGAAATCAGGTGCTCTGAATAAGTAAGAGATTTCTGCGTCACTTGTGGCACCCGTTGTTGTGCTACCCATGTTTGAAATCCGGCGATAATGGCATGAACGATAACGGGACGGGATTGTGACTATGAAACATAACCGTGATCATATGTGACACGGACATTTGGTAACGGTTAAGCACAGTATGATAGCCACCGCCTAAACTATCGAAGTGATGAGTTCAATTTTAACCCTTGGTTCAGTAGTTTCCTGGTTAGCAGCAACCCTCTATTAAGGAAATCTAATATGAACACAAACTGAGAGATATTTACTACACATACAGGTGCTGCTGGATTAATACTACATATAAATAGAATGTTCACAATGGGAAAATTGAAATCAATTCTTTTGTCGTAAATTATCGTTCTTATCTGGTCCTCATTTGCAATGTCTATGTGTAAGTCAATGTATCAAGCAGACATGGCTTTTTATTAGAATCTGAGAGGTTTTTGTTAAATCAAATAAAACATGCCATTTCCTAAAACAATATATTCTATTCTATGAAACATAGTAGAATTAATTCTTTTAATCTGTCTTTTAGTGTAGAGTTGGGAAATATTATGAGTTCAATCCCCATCCATAGAGAACTGGATACAACATTATGTATACCCCTTAACTTAATGATTACCCCTTTGGTATCGTCAAACATTTCCTGTCAATTAATTTAAGAACGTCGGTGCTTTTCTCCTGCTACTCCAGTTTCTCCCATCCATAAAACGGCCTGCCACCACCAAACTAATCGGAGAGTGATCAGACGTGGACTACCGACTATGGAATAACAAATGAATGTTTATTATATTCAAGCAAAATCACATTTAATAATCAAAATAAGGCCAAATAATGAATGAATTATGTTTTTCGTGTAAAAGTAAAAACAAAGGGTTAAGCAGTAAGTCGAAGAAGGACTATTCAATGGGTAAAAGAAAAAGGACAATAGAACAAACAATGATTTACAAATACAAACTACACAAACTACAGAGAAAACTCAAGACTGAGAAACAAGAACTAACAAGGGCAACGCAAAGCTTGGCGTATCCCCTCGCCTAAGAATTTCATCTTTGACCTTGAAAATCAATAGGATTCCAGTCCAGACTCACCTAATGACTAAGCATGTACCAGGTTTGGTCAGTCCATTCAAGGATGTTGATTCTAGAGTGTTCACAAGGATGTTACGGAAGGACGGACGGAATCCGAAGGGCTAAACAGTTCCTACTCTACTAATGACACTCAACACTAGTAATGTAAGCCAGTTTAACATAAATAGCATACCAACTAAACCAAGAGCTATCATTCTTAACATGTGTATCTGTTAGATGGCCAAAGAGAGGTTATGTTTTCAAATCAAAATGCATTTTTGGTTGGAAAGTTGGATTCAAATACGAGAATGGACACCAGAAGCATTTAAGATATTTAAATGTGAATTGATTTTCCTGTAAGACATACTAATATACCAAACATCTGTTATAATGATACATTTGCAGTATCTTTGTTTTCTGATCAGTTTCTAACTAAGTAGAGAACAGTCCAATTCACGTTGTTATCGGAAAATGGTGCCAAATTGGTTTTAAGATCTTACAGAGAATATTAATGCATAATTAACTATGTCCAGATATGACAGTCATCTTGTAAATAGCCATCTAATAACCATATGTAATTAAGATTCGTCTTTCTTGTATTTAATAAGAATATATTTTTATCATGTTCACCTATGTTCTGCGGTGGAAGCCATCTTAGATTTATAATCCACACCTCAAATAAAAAGCTAAAAAGAATATACAAGACCACCCAAATATCATCTAAGTGTCGTTTGGGTTTACTCAGCTTTGTAGTTTCTAATTAGACATATTTTCCCAATAGAGTGCAATGCAGTGTTTCCTACATTGGGTTTCCGATCAACATCCAATGAATATTCATATCAACATTAATTTACATCAGCAAAGTGGTTTCGTAAATGAAGATAACCAACCAGCCAAGAAATAAAAATAACTCGCATGATCCTTTGCGATTATACCAGATTAACAAAACTTTACATTTCATAATTCGCCCTCGTTTATGAAATTATCAAAAAGATTTTCACTCTGTTTTACTTCTAAACAATTTAAATGTCAAGGTAAAATGTTGACTCGTAATATTTTGGGATTTTTCCGATGCCATTCTTAATAACACTTTCAATGGATTATTGACATTGTTTATGCTAATTTCATTATTGACCTATATTGTATATATTTCATAAACGTTTGCTTCCTTATCATGGATATTCATTGAAATAAAAAAAGCGAAAAAGTTATCCCGAAACTCATACTGAGTAAACAAAACTTTACATTTCTCTATTTTTTTTCTCGTTCCTTCATTTTATGAAATATAAAATTACATACATTGCTGCTGTATCAATCTCTTTATCTTTCTCAGGAACATCTGAAACCCAAACAGTTGATGATAATAGATAGAATAACTTAATAAAGGTAAGAGAAACAGAATCGACATTGGGTACATACGACACAAGACGAAGACAAACAAAAAACAACACAATTACTAACACTAGATGCAAAATGATAAATATACAAGTGGGTGGTTTCTACACCTACAATCATCAAGAAATAATCTTCTTTTTTTTTCCAATTAAAATCTTTATTTGAAATCTTTACATTTGTTAGTGAGAGAAACATAAAATACCAGTACCTTATCCTGGCCTCGATATTATTAATAGCATGTCATAGAAATAGTGTTAGTCGTTTTAGTACAATAGAATTAAGATTGATCAATATATTCAATACGGATTTTGAGAGTTATGTCACGTATTTCTAATTTTAGGATAGTGTGTTTGCTTCCGTTTTTGACCTACGTGTTGGGAGATATGAACAATCTAAAATGTTGTTTTTTTTATCAATATTATATATGGAATTATTCAATACTAGAGGCTCAGCACTGAGCAAGCCTGTGTCTCTCACCTTTCATTCTGCCTTGAGGAAACTTAATAAAGAACCTTCCATAGTTGTTTCCCACCAAATATCGGTTCATTTTGGCAAAGAAGTTTCAGAGAAGAAGATTTTTAGAAATCGGCCAATCTAAAACAAGAATTGCCTGTGACAGCCATGTTTGTTAATAGATCAAAACGAAATGAGCAATACTTAAAGAGTCCCTTCCATAGATGCTTCTTACCAAGTTTCATATTATTTGGCCAAGCGGTTTCAGAGGAAAAGCTGTTTTAGAAATCAACCAATAAGAAACAAGAATTGCATGTGACGGCCATGTTTGTTAACGGAACAAAACGGAATGAGCAATTCCCATAGAGAACCTTCCATAGATGCTTTCTACCACGTTTCGGTCCATTTGGCCAAGCTGTTTCAGAGTAGAAGATTTTAAAAATCGACCAATCAGAAACAAGAATGGCCTGTGGCGGCCATGTTTGTTAACGGATCGGGTTGAAATGAGCAATCTTTATAGAGGACCTCCCATAGATGCATCCTACCAAGTTTCGGTTCATTTGGCAAAGCGGTTTCAGAGGAGAAGATTTTTTAGAAATCAACCAATCAGAAACAAGAATTGTATGTGGCGGTCATGTTTCTTAACGGATTGAGACGAAATGAGCAATCGTAGCAGAGGACTTTCCATAGATGCTTCCTACCAAGTTTCGGTTCATTTGGCCAAACGGTTTCAGAGGAAAACAATCTAAAAATACAGCAAATCAGAAACAAGAATCACCTGTTGCGCCATGTTTTTAACGGATCGGTACGGAATGAGTAATAGTTATAGAGGACCTTCCATAGATGCATCCTACCAAGTTTCGGATCATTTGGACAAGTGGTTTCAAAGGAGAAGTAATCCTCTTGAAATAAATAAAGAATTAAATTAAAGGAGAATATTTTTAGAAATCGACCAATCAGCAATATCTGTATAGAGATGACTGCATGCTGAATACAGATATTTATATTTAAATAAGAGTTATCTTTCTTTTAGCAGACTTTTTTTAGAAATCAACCAATCCGAAACAAGAATTGCCTGTGGCGGCCATTTTTTGTTACCCGATCGGGACAAAATGAGACATCTTTATAGAGGACCTTCCATAGATGCTTCCTACCAAGTTTCGATTCATTGGGCTGAGCGGTTGCAGCGGAGAAGATTAACATGTGAAAAGTTAACGGACGATGGACGACAGACGACGGACGCCAAGTCATGGCAAAAGCTAACAATGGAGATAACATATACGTTATTTCTGAAATTAATATATTCGGAAAATATTTAAGATTGAAAAAGGGATATTTGAAATCACTCTCAATTTCTATTCAACAACATACAACTTTAAGTTTTAGCAATGATAATAAATGAATCAAGCTATGGAATCTTCATCGTCACAATACTGAGTGTAAGTAGATAACATTTTAGCAGATATGTCTGATATGTAAACAAAAAGAGCAACAACAACAACAAAAACAAAACAAAAACAAAAAATATAGTGAAACACACACATAAATGTATGCAGAAAATAAACACACAAAACAACAAAATACAAACACATAATACTCAGAGGCAGCACATAGTGTGAGACAAACACATTATTTGTACAATTTATGTCATACTGACAGAATAAACATGCATTCATACACTCCCACACATGCCTGCATGCACATATACCTACAAATACATACACACACACGTGTTATAAACCAGTCAACGATCAATCTTACGGGGTGTTGGATCATTACGGTATAACGATACCATACAAGTAAAATAAAGTATAAACGTCTCAATGGGTTTGTAAAACAACGTCAAGTACACAAAACAAAGTGACAAAGAACTAAACACTTCGGTGAATGACAAAATTTTCGTCCCACCAAGGGACTTCCTCAATGTCTAATTAAATAAAATATCGAACCAATACATACACACACACATACATATATCCACATACATATACATCCACATAACTATTGATTTATTACTAAAAAAAATTAAGGGGCCATACATATGCTTCCCAATTACTTTTAACATGAAGAGTAAATGAACACAGTGTTCTATAGTGAATCTAAATGAGGTCAATAACCTTCTGCATAAATACAAGCAATAATCATAACATTATTTCTACGTCTACAATCAACAAGTAATGCGCATGAGTTAAGCTTAGAAATAACTGTACTGTATTTGATATTACCGGTAGCTGTCGCCGTCAATTTAGGATTTGAAAATGAAGTTGTACTAGCAATGCGTACATGTACCCAGTAAAATGTATATTCGAGACCGTCAAATGATGCTTCCTACTAAATGTCAGATTATTTAGGAAAGCAGTTTCAGAGGAGAATATTTTTAGGAGTCAACCAATCAGAAACAATAATGACCTGTGGTGACCATGTTTGTTAACAGATCGGGACGGAATAAGACATCTATATAGCGGACATTCCATAAATTCTTTCTATCAAGTTACGGTTCATTTGGCCAAGCGGTTTCAAAGAAGATTTTAAAGATCAGAAACAATAATTCCCTGTGGCGGCCATGTTTGTTAATGGATCGGGACAAAATGGGTAATCTTTAGAGAGAACCTTCCATAGATGCTTCTTACCACGTTTCAATTCATTTGGCTGAGGGGTTTCAGAGAATATTAAAATGTGAAAAGTTAACGGACGACGGCTTACGGACGCCAAGTGATGATAAAAGCTCACATTGCCTTTGGCAAGGTGAGCTACAAATAAAATTTCACAAAATATTGTATGTTTCTTCGGCACATAATCGTCATAGAAACTTCTTACGTCATATGAAACTTTTCAGTGTACAAACTAAGCACTTGACGTCAGCTCACAACATGAATATTAAAATGTGGATAAAATCCATTTATATTTTTTTCTAAAGATGTCTTGTTGTCTATCGTATCGTTTTAATTGACATGTTGAATTAAAAAAAATCAATATGGCGGCTCATCCGCGCTAGAATCTTTAGTTATTCCATGTCAATTGAGGATTAGCCAAAGAAAAACTTGCTAACTAATAATTGCATTATAGTTACTTCTATGCTTACAATGCAATTAATTTACCATTAGCAAGCAATATGTATCAGTTAATTTCTATGTTTACAATATCAAGCAATAGGTATGAATTTATTCCACGTCTTCATTTTACAATTTATTTACTACACCATTAATAATAAACCTCAAAGAAATAAAAACAGCTCAAACACATGGGATAAGAAGGGCTATAATGACACCCTCCCTCTTTCATATTCGCTAGCCAATGGATACCACCACCTCACCTCCCTCTACTTCACTTTTTGTGGTGTTAGCTGCAAATTCGTAATTCGCGTATACAACCATAAGTAATTAGATATAATACGATTTTCAGCCAATTGGCAAACGTCATTAATTTCACCTCATGCCAAAATATGTACACAAGTTAACTGAAAGCGCTAAAAACATCTTTTGCATTTTTGGAAATTGCTAATGGGATGTTTTGCATTTTGGAAGTTCTTCATGTGATTATTTGCATTTTTGGAAGAAACTCACAAAATAGTGTGCAATGTTTGAAGTTCTTCATAGGATTTTTGGAAGTTCCTTATGGGATTTTCTGGATTTTGGAAGTTCCTCATGGGATTGTGCGATCTTGGAAGTTCCTTATGAAATTTTGTGCATTATTGGAAGTTCCCCGTGGGATTTTTTGCATTTTTGGAAGTTCCTCGTGGGATTTTGTGCAGTATTCGAAGTCAATCATGGGATTGTGTGCATTATTTGAAGTAATTCATCAGATCTTGTGCATTTTCGGAAGATCCTGGTGGGATTTTGTGCATATTTGGAAGTTTCTCCTGGGATTTTGTGCATTTTTGAAAGTTCCTCGTTGGATTTTAGAGCATTTTTGAAAGTACCTCATGGGATTTTGCACATTTTTGGAAGTTCTTTGTGGGATTGTGTGCACTTTCGGAAGATCCTGGTTGGATTTTGTGCATATTTGGAAGTTCTTAATGGGATTTTGTGCATATTTGGAAGTTCCTCATGGGATTTTATGCATTTTTGGAAGTTTTTTTGTGGGATTTTGTGCCTTTTTGAAAGTTCCTCATGGGATTTTATGTATTTTCGTAAGATCCTGGTGGGATTTTGTGCATTTCTGGAAGTTCCTCATGGGATTGTGTGCAGTTTTGGAAATTCATCGTAGGATTGTGCATATTTGAGAGTTCCTCATGGAATTGCGTATATTTTGGAAGTTCCTCATAGGATTTTGTGCATTATTCGAAGTCAATCATGGGATTTTGTGCATTTTCAGAAGATCCTCGTGGGATTTTGTGCATTTTTGGAATTTCCTCAAGGCAAAGCATATATGTGTCCATTTAATCCTTTCACTTTTTCTCTACAAAATACATGTTTTTGCAACATGCATACTAATTGATTCCGGCTATCGCTGGCTGCAACCAGTTCAAAACGTAATCACGAATATCCGGGTAACACGGCTAAGGTTGATGCGGAGGAGGCGGATCATAACATTTGTGTGGCCAAGATGTCCCTCGTTAGGACTAAGGCAGATAATTTTTTATGATATGATATGATTTTTCACATATATTTTATTTTAACAATTTCTATTGAAAGTAAGCTTTGGTTAGGGACAACTATTGATGATAGTACTATCTTGAGGGAATTATGAAATTTTGTTTAAACATTCATAGATATAAATATATGAACAAATAGCTAATTGTTATGCTTTTTTGATATAGTACATACCATAAAATGTGCAAATCTATTTATCTTGATTTTTCCATATTTCAAAATGCAGCTAAAAATGAACAGTTATTCCCCTGGAAAATTAAGGGGCATAGCTCCAAAACGGTTAAAGCAGTAAAGTCAGAAATCAAATTTGACATTCCTATTATGATTACTGACCTGGTTTATACATTTCAAATGATTTGCTAAGGGGAACATAAGTTATTGAGGGGAAACCAAATGTGTGAGGGACGTACAGACATACGTACTGAAATGGGTAAAACTAATTGTCTCCAGCTTCTGGGATGGGCATAATTACATGCATCATCATCGATACACTATGTTTTTGAAAGAACTAGTTAATTCACATTGTAAGTTCCAGTTAGTGTCCATAGCAACAACTGGTGGAAACTCCAATCGGTACGATATTAACTTGAGCAAACATCGGAGCTGGTCACTATACTCAGTGAGTCAGTATAATAATATTATTATCAAACCTTTGTGGAGTTTCGTTAAGGAAAACTGACTTATCAAATATTAAAATGAATGTACCTTTTCCAAAGGAACATATTGACCAAATAACATCAAATTGATCCAGATGTAGTGTTTATTGAAAGAAGATTGCCGCAGTACCGCTAGATTGGGACCGTTTCACACTCATTTAGGGTATATATGATCATTATTAAAGAAGCTAGTGTGACTATGAAATGTAGAATGACAAGCAGAACGTTGTTCCTTTACTTTAATTTGTGTCTAAGTGAAACAGTGGATAGTACCCCATGTTCATTTACATCCTCATTCTTTCTTACCAGACATATTTTACAACATATTCCTTTACAGCATGATTTGATTATAATATTGTAACCAAAAGGATCTCAGTTTTCGTATTTAATGCTATATTTGTGTTTTATATTGATTTTACTTACTTTCTCTAAAGACATCGTCATGAAGCAAATATTTCGGGGTTGACTGGTCAAATCCATAAACACAACGATAAGTAACATTTAAGTCTGCTTCAGACAGATTATGAATGACAACACCAAACCCATTTTTATTATATGTTCCATGGTATTTAACTTTGGGATCATTTGAAAATGTTTTTACATCCAAAATTATCGACTTAGTTCCGACAGACCATCCTGCCGGCTCACTGCAGCAGTTTTCAACGGGACAAAGTAATATCAAATTCTGTCCATAAGCAGTCACCTTTTCTTTTACCACCCACTGAAGTTGACCTAAATAAAACAAAATAAATAACGATGCAATGTAATTATTGAATGATTGATACTGATACTATTGGGTTTTGTCAAATCATGCAAGAAACATTATTCAACGAGACCGTAGGCCAAGGAGAAGGTTGTATTTCTTAGGTTGATATATCTTTTGATCATAGCAGTATAATATTTTGTGTAGAAGGTAACACAAAGCTAAAGTACAATGTTCCCTGATATTTTCACAAGGGCAATATCGCTTCAAACCATGACGTCATCGATGTGTTAAGATGGTATTTTCGTCATTTTATGTTGTTAAAGTTATGCTTTTCAAATACGAATATTGATTATTAGTATCATCCCTTGCAGAAAATTAATTGCACCTACAAGATCGTGCCATTCTGCTTTAAGGAATATTCATCAATATTCGTCCAATAGCCCTATGATATTAACTGAAATTAGAAAATCAATAATATGTTATTGAAAAAACAGTATTAATGATATTTACAAATTTTCGAAAAATTTATATTATACCTGCTATTTATCTCATTTTAGTAAATATACCAGATTGAAAGAATAGATAATCATATAATCTACAAAAAAATCTTTATCAACACAACAAACATGTATTTTCAACGATAAACGATCATGACTTGCATTTTAACTAATACTTATATAATGAAATGAAAAACAAATCTGACAGAGAATAAACATACAAATGAAGCAGTATTCCCCAGGGTGTATTGACAATAACAAACAAATGCAGCTGTATTCCCCTGGGTGTATGGACACTAAAAGACAAATGAAGCTGTATTCCCCTTGGTGTATGGACACTAACAGGCAAATGAAGCTCTATTCCCTGGGTGTATGGACACTAAAAGACAAATGAAGCTGTATTCCCCTGGGTGTATGGACACTAAAAGACAAATGAAGCTGTATTCCCCTGGGTGTATGGACACTAACAGGCAAATGAAGCTGTATTCCCTGGGTGTATGGACACTAAAAGACAAATGAAGCTGTATTACCCTGTGTGTATGGAAAATGACAAACAAATAGAGCTGTATTCCCCTGGGTGTATGGAAAATAACAAATAAATGAAGCTGTATTCCCCTGGGGTTATGGACAATAACAGACAAATGAAGCTGTATTATCTGTATTCATAGACAATAACAGAAACATGAAGCTATATTACCCTGTGTGTATGGAAAATAAAAAAACAAATGAAGCTGTATTATCCTGTGTGTATGGACAGTAACAAACAAATGAATGTGTATTCCCTGTGTGTGGAAAATAACAAACAAATGAAGCTGTATACATAACAGACAATTAGAGCTGTATAACCCTATGTGTATGGAAAGTAACAGACAAATAAAGCTGTATTACCCTGGGTGTATGGCAAATAACAAACAAATGGAGCTGTATTACCCTAGATGTATGCATAATAATTTTAGAAAAATGAAGCTGTATTCCTCTGGGTGTATGCAAATAACAGACAAATGATGAAGCTGTATTACCCAGGGTGTAAGGAAAAAACAAACAAATGAAGCTCTATTTCCATCTGTGTATGGAAAATAACAAACAAGTGAAGCTGTATTACCCTGCGTGTAATGAAATTCACAGACAAATGAAGCTGTATTTCCCTGTGTATATGGAAAATAACAGAAAAATGAAGCTGTATTACCCTGTGTATATGGAAATTAACAAACAAATGAAGCTGTATTACCCTGGTTGCATGGGGAAAATGAAGCTGTATTTCCCTGGGTGTATAGACAATAACAGACAAATGAAGCTGTATTACCCTGTATGTATGAAAATAACAGACAACTGAAGCTGTATTCTCCTGGGTGTATGGCCAATAAAAAACAAAGGAAGCTGTATTATCCTGGGTGCATAGCCAATAATAGATAAATGAAGCTGTATTACCCTGTGTGTATGGAAAATAACATACGAATGAAACTGTATTTCCCTGTGTGTATGGACAATAACAGAAAAATTAAGCTGTATTCCCCTGGGTGTATGGTAAATAACAAACAAATGATGATGTATTCTCCTGAGTGCTATGGAATCTTCATCGTCACATTATTGGGTGTAAGTAGATAACATTTTAGCAGATATGTCTGATATGTAAACAAAAAGAGCAACAACAACAACAACAAAACAAATATAGTGAAACACACACATAAATGTATGCAGAAAATAAACACACAAAACAACAAAATACAAACACATCATACTCAGAGGCAGCACATAGTGTGAGACAAATACGTTATTTGTACAATATATGTCATACTGACAGAATAAACATACATTCATACACTCCCACACATGCCTGCAAGCACATATACCTACAAATACATACACACACACATACACATGTGAAAAACGAGTCAATGATCAATCTTACAGGGTATTGGATCGTTACGGTATAACGATACCATACAAGTAAAATAAAGTATAAACGTCTCACAGGGTTTGTAAAACAACGTCAAGTACACAAAAGAAAGTGATAAAGAATTAAACACTTCGTTGAATGACAAAATTTTCGTCCCACCGAGGGACTTCCTCAATGTCTAATTAAATAAAATACCGATCCAATACATACACACCCACATACTTATATCAACATACATATTCATCCACATAACTATTGATTTATTACTAAAACAATTAAGGGGCCATACATATGCTTCCCAATTACATTTAACATGAAGAGTAAATGAACACTGTGTTCTATAGTGAATCTAAATGAGGTCAATAACCTTCTGCATAAATACAAGCAATAATCATAACATTATTTCTACGTCTACAATCAACAAGTAATGCGCATGAGTTAAGTTTAGAAATAACTGTATTGTATTTGAATACCGGTAGTTGTCGGCATCAGTTTAGGATTTGAAAATGAAGTTGTACTCGCAACGCGTACATGTACCCAGTAAAAGGTATATTCGAGACCGTCAAATGATGCTTCCTACCAAATTACTGGTTATTTGGGAAAGCAGTTTCAGAGAAGAATATTTTTAGGAGTCAACCAATCAGAAACAAGAATGACCTGTGGTGGCCATGTTTGTTAACAGATCGGGACGGAAAAAGCCATCTATATAGCAGACATTCCATAAATGCTTTCTATTAAGTTTCGGTTCATTTGGCCAAGCGGTATCAGAGAAGAAGATTTTAAAGATCAGAAACAATAATTGCCTGTGGCGGCCATGTTTGCTAATGGATCGGGACAAAATGGGTAATCTTTAGAGAGAACCTTCCATAGATGCTTCTTACCACGTTTTAGTTCATTTGGCTGAGAGGTTTCAGGGAAGAAGATTTTAAAGATCAGAAACAATAATTGCCTTTGGCGGCCATGTTTGTTAATGGATCGGGACAAAATGGGTAATCTTTAGAAAAGAACCTTCCGTAGATGCTTCTTACCACGTTTCAGTTCATTTGGCTGATGGGTTTCAGAGAAGATTAAAATGTGAAAAGTTAACATAATCATCATAGAAACTTCTTACGTCATATGAAACTTTTCAGTGTACGAACTAAGCACTTGACGTCAGCTCACAACATGAATATTAAAATGCGGATAAAATCCATTTATATTTTTTTCTAAAGATGTCTTGTTGTCTATCGTATCGTTTTGATTGACATGTTGAATCTAAACAAAATCAATATGGCGGCTCATCCGCGCTAGAATCTTTAGTTATTCCATGTCAATTGAGGATTAGCCAAAGAAAAACTTGCTAACAATAATTGCATTATAGTTTATTTCTATGCTTACAATGCAATTAATTTACCATTAACAAGCAATAGGTATCAGTTAATGTAAAACCCTACAATTAACAAGCAATATCAGTTAATTTTAAATGTATTAATCATTCAGGGCATTCAAAATAAAAAACAAAATGATCAGATAAGTTCAATGAAAAACAAAATAAGTAATCTAGAAAAAAAGACTTGAAGAACAAGAACAGTATTCAAGAATAACCAGCTTACGGTTCAATAATGTCAGAGTACCAACTAATGGAAATAATGTCGTGAAAACACCTATTGATACTGACTCATTAGTCCTTGGTATTTGTAAAAACAAACTAGGAGTCAAGCTCAATATATCTGACATTGGAAGATCACACCCAGTTGGAGAAATCCGTGATGGTAAGATCTCTATAATTGTGCGGTTTCTTACATATCGCCAAAGACATATGGTTTTTAGTAACAAGAAAGAATTAAAAGGTCATGCTGATAAAACTTTCATAAGTGAAAACTTAACCAGACATAGATATGACCTGTTGAAA
>MJUT01012780.1:17376-29612 GCA_002080005.1 Gigantidas platifrons | reverse complement strand
AAAAAACAAACAACTAGTATAACCTTTGCTGATATTAGTAAAGCCTTTGATACAGTTTGGATTAAAGCGCTTATTTTAAAACTCGAAAATTATGGCATAAAAGGGAAGCTTCTTTTCTGGTTAAAAAGTTATCTTTCAAGACGAAAACAACGAGTAGTTATTAAAGATGCAATATCAAGTACTGGGGATTTAAAGGCTGGTGTGCCCCAAGGGTCGGTGTTGGGTCCATTGCTCTTTCTAATTTTTATAAATGACATATCAGACAATATAACTGGTTTTGGTAAACTATTTGCTGATGACACTTGTATTGGTCATATGGCACATAATGAAGAAAATTTACATACATTAATAAATACAGATTTAGAATATTTAAATGCATGGTCATATAGATGGCTTGTGAAATTCAATCCCAATAAAACAGATATTATGATTTTTAGTACTAGGCATTTAGAAAATAATTTACTCTTTGACTTTAACAATATTTCACTATGGGGTGCATTAAATGCAGATTGATATCATGCAAATTCAATTGTAAATTCTGATTGTTTATGTGGATACATTAATGAAAATGCAGAACATTACTTGTTACACTGTAACAGATTTACCTTATCGCGTATTATTATGTTATTTGAAATAAATAAGTTGAATTTGATTGGAATTCCAGTAAATATTGATTTATTATTATTCGGAAATGAAACACTTAACTGTGATATATAGTGTTCCATATTTTTTGCTGTACAAAAATACATTAAAAACACCTGTCGCTTTTCTATGTCATGATCATAAATGTTTGTATATTAGTTATTTGTAACATATAACAGGTTAATAATAGATTTATGTCTTACTTTATTGATCAAGATCGTATCAATTAGTTTTGAGACAGCCTCATGCAACTGGATTATCGAGTCGTCATATCATAAACAACAGTTTTTAACAAAAATATTTATAGAAAAAAAAGCAATATGCTTACCAAACATTAATAGAATTATGCTTCCTCCATATATCTTCACATGTTAACTACCTTAATTAAACACACACTTTGAATATAAATCCACTAGAAAGTTAAATCCCAATTGAATGTTTGGTGTGTTCGTGTCATTAAGATAAAAGGGTGTGTTCGATTAAGTATAATTTAGCTTGGATAATCCACATGCATGACGCTCAACATTTTTAGTTTTTGTTTTCATTTTTTTTCCATGTCTTCACTTACTATGATATATGTATATAATATTCTATAAGTTCATTTTGTATTAATTCATGTATGTATTGGAGAAGATGTTTCTAAGTTGTGAAACTTGTGTCCTATCCAATTGTTTCTTATTGAACAATAACATATGTTTAAAGTAGTTAATTTTTATGTTTACAATATCAAGCAATATGTATGAATTTATTCCACGTCTTCATTTTACAATTTATTTACTACACCATTAATAATAAACCTCGAAGAAATAAACACAGCTCAAACACATGGAATAAGAAGGGCTATAGGACACCCTCCTTCTTTCATATTCGCTAGCCAATGGATACGACCCCCTCACCTCCCTCTACTTCACTTTTTGTGGTGTTAGCTACAAATTCGTAATTCGCGTACACAACCATAAGTAATTAGATATAATACGATTTTCAACCAATTGGCAAAAGTCTTTAATTTCACCTCATGCCAAAATATGTACACAGTTAACTGAAAGCGCTAAGTATGTGCCAAAAACATCTTGTGCATGTTTTGCATTTTGGAAGTTCTTCATGTGATTTTTTGCATTTTTGGAAGAAACTCACAGAATTTTGTGCAATTTTTTTAAGTTCTTCATATGATTTTTGGAAGTTCCTTATGGGATTTTCTGCATTTTGGAAGTTCCTCATGGGATTGTGCGATCTTGGAAGTTCCTTATGAAATTTTGTGCATTATTGGAAGCTCCCCGTGGGATTTTTTTGCATTTTTGGAAGTTCCTCGTGCAATTTTGTGCAGTATTCGAAGTCAATCATGGGATTTTGTGCATTTGGCGGAAGATCCTCATGGGATTCTGTGCATTATTTGAAGTCATTCGTCAGATCTTGTGCATTTTCGGAAGATCCTGGTGGGATTTTGTGTATATTTGGAAGCTTCTCCTGGGATTTTGTGCATTTTTGAAAGTTCCTCGTTCGATTTTGTGCATTTTTGAAAGTACCTCATGGGATTTTGTGCATTTTTTGAATTTCTTTGTGGGATTGTGTGCACTTTCGGAAGATCCTGGTGGGATTTTGTGCATATTTGAAAGTTCCTCATGGGGTTTTGTGCATTTTTGGAACTTTTTTTGTGGGATTTTGTGCCTTTTTGGAAGTTCCTCATGGGATTTTGTGTATTTTCGTAAGATCCTGGTGGGATTTTGTTCATATTTGGAAGTTCTTCATGGGATTTTGTGCATTTTTGTAAGTTCCTCGTCGGATTTTATGCATTTTTGGAAGTTCCTCATGGGATTGTGTGCAGTTTTTGGAAATTCATCGTAGGATTGTGCATATTTGAGAGTTCCTCATGGAATTGTCTACATTTTGGAAGTTCCTCATAGGATTTTGTGCATTATTCGAAGTGTAATCATGGGATTTTGTGCATTTTCGGAAGATCCTCGTGGGATTTTGTGTATTTTTTTTTTAAGTTCCTCATATAATTTCGTGCATTTTTGGAAGTTCCTCATGGGATTTTGTGCATTTTTGGAATTTCCTCACGGCAAAGCATATACGTGTCCATTTAATCCTTTCACTTTTTCTCTACAAAATACATGTTTTTGCAACATGCATACTGATTGATTCCGGCTATCGCTGGCTGCAACCAGTTCAAAACGTCATCCTGTAATCACGAATATCCGGGTAACATGGCTAAGGTTGATGTGGAGGAGGCGGATCGTAACATTTGTCTGGCCAAGATGTCCCTCGTTAGGACTAAGGTAGATCATTTTTTATGATATGATATGATTTTTCACATATATTTTATTTTAACAATTTCTACTGCAAATAAGCTTTGGTTAGGGAGAACTATTGATGATAGTACTATCTTGAGGACATTATGAAATTTGTTTTAAACATTCGTAGATAGAAATATATGAACAAATAGCTAATTGTTATGCTTTTTTGATATACATTATATTATGTAGTACATACCATAAAATGTGCAAATCTATTTATCTTGATTTTTCCATATTTCAAAATGCAGCTAAAAATAAACATTTATTCCTCCGGAAAATCAAGGGGCATATCTCCAAAACGGTTAAAGCAGTAAAGTCAGAAATCGAATTTGACATTCCTATTATGATTACTGACCTGGTTTATACATTTCAAATGATTTGCTAAGGGAGAACATAAGTTATTGAGGGGAAACCAAATGTGTGAGGGACGTACAGACATACGTACTGAAATGGGTAAAACTAATTGTCTCCAGCTTCTGGGATGGACATAATTACATACATCATCACCGATAAACTATATTTTTGAAAGAACTACTTAATTCACATTCTAAGTGCCAGTTAGTGTCCATAGCAACAACTGGTGGAAGCTCCAATCGGTACGATTTTGACTTGAGCAAACATCGGTGCTGGTCACTATGCTCAGTGAGTCAGTATAATCATATTTTAATCAAACCTCTGTGGAGTTTCGGTAAGGAAAACTGACTTATCAAATATTAAAATGAATGTACCTTTTCCAAAGGAACATATAGACCAAATAACATCAAATTGATCCAGATATAGTATTTATAGAAAGAAGATTGCCGCAGTACTGCTGGATAGGGACCGTTTCACATTCATTTAGGGTATATGTGATCATTATTAAAGACGCTAGTGTGACTATGAAATGTAGAATGACAAGCAGAACACTGTTCCTTTACTTTAATTTGTGTCTAAGTGAAAAAGTGGATAGTATCCCATGTTCATTTACATCCTCATTCTTTAACAGACATATATTACAAAATATTCCTTTACAGCATGATTTGATTATAATATTGTAACCAAAAGGATCTCAGTTTTCGCATTTAATGCTATATTTGTGTTTTATATTGATTTTACTTACTTTCTCTAAAGACATCGTCATGAAGCAAATATTTCGGGGTTGACTGGTCAAATCCATAAACACAACGATAAGTAACATATAAGTTTGCTTGAGACAGATTACGAATGACAACACCAAACCAATCTTTAGTATATGTTCCATGGTATTTCACTTTGGGATCATTTGAAAATGTTTTTACATCCAAAATTATTGACTTAGTTCCGACAGACCATCCTGCCGGCTCACTGCAGCAGTTTTCAACGGGACAAAGTAATATCAAATTCTGCCCATAAGCAGTCACCTTTTCTCTTACAACCCACTGAAGTTGACCTAAATAAAACAAAATAAATAATGATGCAATGTAATTATTGAATGATTGATACTGATACTATTGGGCTTTGTCAAGTCATGCAAGAAACATTATTCAACGAGACCGTAGGCCAAGGAGAAGGCTGCATTTCTTGGGTTGATATATCTTTTGATTATAGCAGTATAATATTTTGTGTAGAAGGTAACACAAAGCTAAAGCACAATGTTCCCTGATATTTTCACAAGGGCAATATCGCTTCAAATCATGACGTCATCGATGTGTTTATATGGTATTTTCGTCATTTTATGTTTTTAATGTTATGCTTTTCAAATAAGAATTTTGATTATTAGTATCATCCCTTGCAGAAAATTAATTGCACCTACAAGATCGTGCAATTCTGCTTTAAAGAATATTCATCAATATTCGTGCAATAGCCCTATGATATTAACTGAAATTAAAAAATCAATAATTGTGTTATTGAAAAAACATTATTAATGATATTTACAAATTTTCGAAATATTTATGTTATACCTGCTATTTATCTCATTTTATTAAATATACCAGATTGAAAGAATAGATAATCATATAATCTACAAAAAAAATCTTTATCAACACAACAAACATGTATTTTCAACGATAAACGTTCATGAATTGCATTTTAACTAATACTTACCGTTATATAATGAAATGAAAAACAAATCTGACAGAGAATAAACAGACAAATGAAGCAGTATTCCCCTGGGTGTATGGACAATAACAGACAAATGCAGCTGTATTACCCTGGGTGTATGGACACTAACAGGCAAATGAAGCTGTATTCCCTGGGTGTATGGACACTAAAAGACAAATGAAGCTGTATTCCCCTTGGTGTATGGACACTAACAGGCAAATGAAGCTCTATTCCCCTGGGTGTATGGAAAATAACAAACAAATAAAGCTGTATTCCCCTGGGTGTATGGGCAATAATAGAAAAATGAAGCTGTATTACCCTGTGTGTATGGAAAATGACAAACAAATAAAGCTGTATTCCCCTGGGTGTATGGAAAATAACAAACAAATGAAGCTGTATTCCCCTGGGGATATGGACAATAACAGACAAATGAAGCTGTATTACCTGTATGTATAGACAATATCAGAAACATGAAGCTGCATTACCCTGTGTGTATGGAAAATAAAAAACAAATAAAGCTGTATTCCCCTGCGGGTATGGAAAATAACGAACAAATGAAGCTGTATTCTCCTGGGGTTATGGACAATAACAAACAAATGAAGCTGTATTATCCTGTGTGTATGGACAGTAACAATCAAATGAATGTGTATTCCCTGTGTGTGGAAAATAACAAACCAATGAAGCTGTATTTCCTGTGTGTATGGAAAATAACAAACAAATGAAGCTGTATTGCCCTGGGTGTCTGGAAAATAACAGAAAAATGAAATTGTATTACCATGTGTGTATAGAAAATAACAGAAAAATGAAGCTGTATTCCCCTGGGTGTATGGACATAACAGACAATTAGAGCTGTATAACCCTATGTGTATGTAAAGTAACAGACAAATGAAGATGTATTACCCTGGGTGTATGGCAAATAACAAACAAATGGAGCTGTATTCTCCTAGATGTATGTATAATAATTTTAGAAAAATGAAGCTGTATTCCTCTGGGTATATGAAAATAACAGACAAATGAAGCTGTATTACCTAGGGTGTAAGGAAAAAACAAACAAATGAAGCTCTATTTCCCTGTGTGTATGGACAATAACGAACAAATGGGGCTGTATTCCCCTGCGTGTATGGAAAATAACAAACAAGTGAAGCTGTATTACCCTGGGTGCATGAGGAAAATGAAGCTGTATTTCCCTGGGTGTATAGACAATAACAGACAAATGAAGCTGTATTACCCTGTATGTATGAAAATAACAGACAACTGAAGCTGTATTCTCCCGGGTGTATGGCCAATAAAAAACAAAGGAAGCTGTATTATCCTGGGTGCATGGCCAATAACAGATAAATAAAGCTGTATTACCCTGTGTGTATGGAAAATAACATACGAATGAAACTGTATTTCCCTGTGTGTATGGACAATAACAGAAAAATTAAGCTGTATTCCCCTGGGTGTATGGTAAATAACAAACGAATGATGATGTATTCTCCTGAGTGCTATGGAATCTTCATCGTCACATTACTGGGTGTAAGTAGATAACATTTTAGCAGATATGTCTGATATGTAAACAAAAAGATAAATGATTTGATTTTTGGTGTTTAATGCCACTTTCAACAATATTTCAGCTATATCATGGCGACCAGTTTTAGTGGTGGAGGAAGCCGGTGTACCCGGAGAACCACCGACCATGGGCAAGCAACTGGTAAGCTTTATCACTTGCGGTTGCTAGTCGAGTGCACCCTTTTTTATAATTTACAAAGCCGGGCGCGAACCCACGCCATATTGGTGATAGGCCCCTTACACAAAAAGAGCAACAACAACAACAAAAACACAACAAAACAAAAAACATATAGTGAAACACACACATAGATGTATGCAGAAAATAAACACACAAAACAACAAAATACAAACACATAATACTCAGAGGCAACACATAGTGTGAGACAAACACATTATTTGTACAATTTATGTCATACTGACAGAATAAACATACATTCATACAGTCCCACACATGCCTGCATGCACATATACCTACAGATACATACACACACATACGTGAAAAACCAGTCAACGATCAATCTTACGGGTGTTGGATCGTTACGGTATAACGATACCATACAAGTAAAATAAAATATAAACGTCTCAATGGGTTTGTAAAACAACGTCAAGTACACAAAACAAAGTGATAAAGAATTAAACACTTCGTTGAATGACAAAATTTTCGTCCCACCGAGGGACTTCCTCAATGTCTAATTAAATAAAATACCGAACCAATACATACACACACACATACATATATCAACATACATATTCATCCACATACCTATTGATTTATTACTGAAACAAATTAAGGGCCATACATATTCTTCCCAATTACTTTTAACATGAAGAGTAAATGAACAGTGTTCTATAGTGAATCTAAATAAGGTCAATAACCGTCTGCATAAATACAAGCAATAATCATAACATTATTTCTACGTCTACAATCAACAAGTAATGCGCCTGAGTTAAGCTTAGAAATAACTGTATTGTATTTGAATACCGGTAGTTGTCGGCGTCAATTTAGGATTTGAAAATGAAGTTGTACTCGCAACGTGTACATGTACCCAGTAAAAGGTATATTCGAGACCGTCAAATGATGCTTCCTGCCAAATTACAGGTTATTTGGGAAAGCAGTTTCAGAGGAGAATATTTTTAGGAGTCAACCAATCAGAAACAAGAATGACCTGTGGTGGCCATGTTTGTTAACATATCGGGACGGAATAAGCCATCTATATAGCGGACATTCCATAAATGCTTTCTACCAAGTTTCGGTTCATTTGGCCAAGCGGTTTCAGAGAAGAAGATTTTAAAGATTAGAAACAATTTGCCTTTGGCGGCCATGTTTGTTAATGGATCGGGACAAAATGGGTAATCTTTATAAAAGAACCTTCCATAGATGCTTCTTACCACGTTTCAGTTCATTTGGCTGAGGGGTTTCAGAGAAGATTAAAATGTGAAAAGTTAACATAATCGTCATAGAAACTTCTTACGTCATATGAAACTTTTCAGTGTACGAACTAAGCACTTGACGTCAGCTCACAACATGAATATTAAAATGCGGATAAAATCCATTTATATTTTTTTCTAAAGATGTCTTGTTGTCTATCATATCGTTTTGATTGACATGTTGAATCTAAACAAAATCAATATGGCGGCTCATCCGCGCTAGAATCTTTAGTTATTCCATGTCAATTGAGGATTAGCCAAAGAAAAACTTGCTCACAATAATTGCATTATAGTTTATTTCTATGCTTACAATGCAATTAATTTACCATTAACAAGCAATAGGTATCAGTTAATGTAAAACCCTACATTAACAAGCAATATCAGTTAATTTTAAATGCATTAATCATTCAGGGAATTCAAAATAAAAAACAAAATGATCAGATAAGTTCAATGAAAAACAAAATAAGTAATCTAGAAAAAAGACTTGAAGAACAAGAACAGTATTCAAGAATAACCAGCTTACGGTTCAATAATGTCAGAGTACCAACTAATGGAAACAATGTCGTGAAAACACCTATTGATACTGACTCATTAGTCCTTGGTATTTGTAAAAACAAACTAGGAGTCAAGCTCAATATATCTGACATTGGAAGATCACACCCAATTGGAGAAATCCGTGATGGTAAGATCTCTATAATTGTGCGGTTTCTTACATATCGCCAAAGACATATGGTTTTTAGTAACAAGAAAGAATTAAAAGGTCATGCTGATAAAACTTTCATAAGTGAAAACTTAACCAGACATAGATATGACCTGTTGAAAGATGGAATACTTTGCGCGTAGACAGGAAAATACATTCTTTTTGGACACACGATGGTTCTGTGCTTGTTAAGGAAACTGAACGTTCTCGTCCATTAGTTGTCAAAAGCAGACAAGATATATACAGACTGGGTGGGGAAATCCTCATTGGTGATGAAGAGGATTAGAGACAACCCATACACCATATTTTTTTTATATATTTTGTCTTTTGTTGTAAATAAAATATTTTGCATTAATGTTCAAATTGTAGTTCCTATTGATTTGTTTTGTAAACATTACCAAGTGCTTTTGTTATTGTTATTTTTCACCTGAATAATTTATTCATCACCTGATTTTTTCGATCAATAACTTCCAGATAAACTGAAATATATACCTGTAATTACAAGTTAAAATAAAAAGATAGTAAAATAAGTAATGTTCTTAGTTTCCTTTATTTTTGTTTTTTATTTATTTCATATCGCCTATTTATGATAGGTTATTTTGTCAGCCACGTGCTTCTACTTTCATTTAATTCTATAAATATATAAATATTTGTGTGTATTACACAAGCTGTATTGACAGTAGCTCACACACCATTTATCCACGATATTCATTATTACATCTTTAAATACCTGTTTGACAATCAATTTCAGGTGTTGTTTATAAATCTTATAAATAGACTTGATTAATTTCGTCCCACAATTGAGCAGATGACGTTTCTACTGATAGAGTTAACAAATCTTTGTCTAACATATGTATATATACAAAAGCGAAACATTGTAATAACATTATAACATAATTATGATAAATAAAATATAACACAGCTAATGTTAATGTCTAATAGACATATATTCTTTAAAAAACAATTCTCTTACTTAAGAAAATGACAATCGTACGAAGCATTGCCATAATTTTGAGTTTGTACATATATCTTTTGTTTTGTTTACAATTTTTGTTTCACTACGATCCTGATCATATAAAATGTCATTGTTTTAAATTATACTATTATACATGTACACATATATTTTCACAGCCCTTTTTATTAAACCTTGTCAAAACATTTTCTATAGATAATGGATGATATTGTATCATACAGGGTAACAATAGGGCTGTTCTATAACAAAATTAGTATGATTTGTTTAAGAAATCCAGAAAGGTGTCGGTGTGTTTGAGTGATTTTATTGATATGTTTTTGTTATACTTAAGATATATTATGTCATGGTGTTTAGTGAAAATTTCACTAAACACCATGACATAATAATATAAGTCTAATTATAATATAATATCATCTTATCTATTATTATTTAGTTTATTGATTGTTTGTGGGGATATTGAATTAAACCCAGGACCACAGGGCACACCAGTTTCCCACGAAAACACATTATCTATTTTTCATTCGAATATGCGAAATCTGCGAAATAAATTAAATCATATTATAGATATAGTTGAAGACTTTGATATTATATTTTTTACAGAAACACATTTAGATAACAGTATAAGTGATGCTGACATAAGTTTGCCGGGTTTTGAGGTTCCCATTAGGAGGGACAGGAACTGGTTAAAAAGTTATCTTTCAAGACGAAAACAACGAGTAGTTATTAAAGAGGCAATATCAAGTACTGGGGAATTAAAGGCTGGTGTGCCTCAAGGGTCGGTCTTGGGCCCATTGCTCTTTCTAATTTTTATAAATGACATATCAGACAATGTAACTGGTTTTGGTAGACTATTTGCTGATGACACTTGTATTGGTCATATGGCACATAATGAAGAAAATTTACATACATTAATAAATACAGATTTAGAATATTTAAATGCATGGTCATATAGATGGCTTGTGAAATTCAATCCCAATAAAACAGATATTATGATTTTTAGTACTAGGCATTTAGAAAATAATTTACTCTTTGACTTTAACAATATTTCACTATCTCCTGTGCATATGCATAAACATTTAGGTGTTATTTTTAGCAATGATTGTAAGTGGACAAAACATATTGATGTACTTATTGAAAGAACTTCCAAGCAACTTAACATATTACGAAAACTTAAATACAGGTTAAAAAGGGATTACCTTGAAAAAATATATTTAGTTTTTATTCGACCTATTTTGGAATATGCATCAGAAGTTTGGGATAATTGTGGACAAACACACTGTAATCGTCTAGAAAAAATAGAAATAGAAGCAGCTCGTATAGTGACTGGATTATCTATATATGCTAGTTTTGATTCAATCTACAAGGAAACGGGGTGGGAAACATTGATTACAAGAAGGAAAGTAAAAAAAAAATGCTACTTTTTTTTTACAAAATGGTCAATAAAGAAGCACCAGATTATTTATATGAATTAGTTCCGCCTTTAGTGTCAGCAAATGTTAATTATAATTTACGTAACAGTCACAATATACATGTACCTTTTAATCGTTTGTCTGTTTACCAAAATTCTTACTTTCCATGTACTATTCAAGCATGGAATTCTTTGGATCTAACTATTAGAAATCTACCTACGTTTTCCTCTTTTAAACTAAAACTTCAGCAAATATTTTTTTACTAAGAGGAGAAATCCTCAATATTATTCTATAGGTGACCGCTATCTCAGTGTATTGCACTCTAGAAAGCGAAATAAATGCAGTGCATTAAATGCAGATTTATATCATGCAAATTCAATTGTAAATTCTGATTGTTTATGTGGATACATTAATGAAAATGCAGAACATTACTTGTTACACTGTAACAGATTTACCTTATCGCGTATTATTATGTTATTTGAAATAAATAAGTTGAATTTGATTGGAATTCCGGTAAATATTGATTTATTATTATTTGGAAATGAAACACTTAACTGTGATATAAAGTGTTCCATATTTTTTGCTGTACAAAAATACATTAAAAACACCTGTCGCTTTTCTATGTCATGATCATAAATGTTTGTAAATTAGTTATTTGTAACATGTAACAGGTTAATAATAGATTTATGTCTTACTTTATTGATCAAGATCGTATGAACTAGTTTTGAGACAGCCTCATGCAACTGGATTATCGAGTCGTCATATCATAAACAACAGTTTTTAACAAAAAATATTTATAAAAAAAAAGCAATATGCTTACCGAACATTAATAGAATAATGATTCCTCCATATATCTTCACATGTTAACTACCTTAATTAAACACACACTTTGAATATAAATCCACTAGAAAGTTAAATCCCAATTGAATGTTTGGTGTGTTCGTGTCATTAAGATAAAAGGGGGTGTTCGATTAAGTATAATTTAGCTTGGATAATCCACATGCATGACGCTCAACATTTTTAGTTTTTGTTTTCATTTTTTTTTTATGTCTTCACTTACTATGATATATGTATATAATATTCTATAAGTTCATTTTGTATTAATTCATGTATGTATTGGAGAAGACGTTTCTAAGTTGTGAAACTTGTGTCCTATCCAATTGTTTCTTATTGAACAATAA
>MJUT01012780.1:0-12973 GCA_002080005.1 Gigantidas platifrons | reverse complement strand
AAGCTGTATTACCCTGGGTGTATGGCAAATAACAAACAAATGGAGCTGTATTCTCCTAGATGTATGTATAATAATTTTAGAAAAATGAAGCTGTATTCCTCTGGGTATATGAAAATAACAGACAAATGAAGCTGTATTACCCAGGGTGTAAGGAAAAAACAAACAAATGAAGCTCTATTTCCCTGTGTGTATGGACAATAACGAACAAATGGAGCTGTATTCCCCTGCGTGTATGGAAAATAACAAACAAGTGAAGCTGTATTACCCTGCATGTAATGAAATTACCAGACAAATGAAGCTGTATTTCCCTGTGTGTTTGGAAAATAACAGAAAAATGAAGCTGTATTACCCTGTGTATATGGAAATTAACAAACAAATGAAGCTGTATTACCCTGGGTGTATGGGGAAAATGAAGCTGTATTTCCCTGGGTGTATAGACAATAACAGACAAATGAAGCTGTATTACCCTGTATGTATGAAAATAACAGACAACTGAAGCTGCATTCTCCTGGTTGTATGGCCAATAAAAAACAAAGGAAGCTGTATTCTCCTGGGTGCATGGCCAATAACAGATAAATAAAGCTGTATTACCCTGTGTGTATGGAAAATAACATACGAATGAAACTGTATTTCCCTGTGTGTATGGACAATAACAGAAAAATTAAGCTGTATTCCCCTGGGTGTATGGTAAATAACAAACGAATGATGATGTATTCTCCTGAGTGCTATGGAATCTTCATCGTCGCATTACTGGGTGTAATATTTTAGCAGATATGTCTGATATGTAAACAAAAAGAGCAACAACAACAACAAAAACACAACAAAACAAAAAACATATAGTGAAACACACACATAAATGTATACAGAAAATAAACACACAAAACAACAAAATACAAACACATAATACTCAGAGGCAACACATAGTGTGAGAGAAACACATTATTTGTACAATTTATGTCATACTGACAGAATAAACATACATTCATACACTCCCACACATGCCTGCATGCACATATACCTACAAATACATACACACACACATGTGAAAAACCAGTCAACGATCAATCTTACGGGGTGTTGGATCGTTACGGTATAACGATACCATACAAGTAAAATAAAGTATAAACGTCTCAATGGGTTTGTAAAACAACGTCAAGTACACAAAACAAAGAGATAAAGAATTAAACACTTTATTGAATGACAAAATTTTCGTCCCACCAAGGGGCTTCCTTAATGTCTAATTAAATAAAATACCGAACCAATACATACACACACACATACATATATCAACATACATATTCATCCACATAACTATTGAATTTATTACTAAAACAAATTAAGGGCCATACATATGCTTCCCAATTACTTTTAACATGAAGAGTAAATGAACACAGTGTTCTATTGTGAATCTAAATGAGGTCAATAACCTTCTGCATAAATACAAGCAATAATCATAACATTATTTCTACGTCTACAATCAACAAGTAATGCGCATGAGTTAAGTTTAGAAACAACTGTATTGTATTTGAATACCGGTAGCTGTCGCCGTCAATTTAGGATTTGAAAATGAAGTTGTACTCGCAACGCGTACATGTACCCAGTAAAAGGTATATTCGAGACCGTCAAATGATGCTTCCTACCAAATGTATTTGGGAAAGCAGTTTCAGAGGAGAATATTTTTAGGTGTCAACCAATCAGAAACAAGAATTACCTGTGGTGGCCATGTTTGTTAACAGATCGGGACGGAATAAGCCATCTATATAGCGGATATTCCATAAATGCTTTCTATCAAGTTTCGGTTCATTTGGCCAAGCGGTTTCAGAGAAGAACATTTTAAAGATCAGAAACAATAATTGCCTGTGGCGGCCATGTTTGTTAATGGATCGGGACAAAATGGGTAATCTTTAGAAAAGAACCTTCCACAGATGCTTCTTACCACTTTTCAGTTCATTTGAGAAGATTAAAATGTGAAAAGTTAACGGACGACGGCCGACGGACGCCAAGTGATGATAAAAGCTCACATTGCCTTTGGCAAGGTGAGCTACATATAAAATGTAACAAAATATTGTATGTTTCTTCGGCACATAATCGTCATAGAAACTTCTTACGTCATATGAAACTTTTCAGTGTACGAACTAAGCACTTGACGTCAGCTCACAACATGAATATTAAAATGCAGTTCAAATCCATTAATATTTTTGTCTATCGTATCGTTTTGATTGACATGTTGAATCTAAAAAAAATCAATATGGCGGCTCATCCGCGCTAGAATCTTTAGTTATTCCATGTCAATTGAGGATTAGCCAAAGAAAAACTTGCTAACAATAATTGCATTATAGTTAATTTCTATGCTTACAATGCAATTAATTTACCATTAGCAAGCAATAGGTATCAGTTAATGTAAACCCCTACAATTAACAAGCAATATCAGTTAATTTTAAATGCATTAATCATTCAGGAAATTCAAAATAAAAAACAAAGTTCAATGAAAAACAAAATAAGTAATCTAGAAAAAAGGCTTGAAGAACAAGAACAGTATTCAAGAAGAACCAGCTTACGGTTCAATAATGTCAGAGTACCAACTAATGGAAACAATGTCGTGAAAACACCTATTGATACTGACTCATTAGTCTTTGGTATTTGTAAAAACCAACTAGGAGTCAAGCTCAATATAACTGACATTGGAAGATCACACCCAATTGGAGAAATCCGTGATGGTAAGATCTCTATAATTGTGCGGTTTCTTACATATCGCCAAAGACATATGGTTTTTAGTAACACGAAAGAATTAAAAGGTCATGCTGATAAAACTTTCATAAGTCAAAACTTAACCAGACACATATATGACATGTTGAAAAGATTGAATACTTTGCGCGTAGACAGGAAAATACATTCTTTTTGGACACACGATGGTTCTGTGCTTGTTAAGAAAACTGAACGTTCTCTTCCATTAGTTGTCAAAAGCAGACAAGATATATACAGACTGGGTGGGGAAATCCTCATTGGTGATGAAGAGGATTAGAGACAACCCGTACATCATATTTTTTTTTATATTTTGCCTTTTGTTGTAAATAAAATATTTTGTATTAATGTTCAGATTGTAGTTCTATTGAATGGTATTTGATTTGTTATGTAAACATTACCAGGTGCTTTATTGTTATTTTTCACCTGAATAATTTATTCATCACGTGATTTTTTCGATCAATAAATTCCAGATAAACTGAAATATATACCTGTAATTACAAGTTAAAACAAAAAGATAGTAAAATAAGAAATGTTCTTAGTTTCCTTTATTTTTGTTTTTTATTTATTTAATATCGCCTATTTATGATAGGTTATTTTGTCAGCCACATGCTTCTATTTTCATTTAATTCTATAAATATATAAATATTGTTGTGCATTACACAAGCTGTATTGACAGTAGCTCACACCCCATTTATCCACGATATTAATTATTACATCTTTAAATACCTGTTTGACAATCAATTTCAGGTGTTGTTTATAAATCTTATAAATAGACTTGATTAATTTCGTCCCACAATTGAGCAGACGAGGTTTCTACTGATAAGAGTTAACAAATCTTTGTCTAACATATGTATATATACAAAAGCGAAACATTGTTATAACATTATAACATAATTATGATCAATAAATTATAACACAGCTAATGTTAATGTCTAATAGACATATATTCTTTAAAAAACAATTCTCTTACTTAAGAAAACGACAATCGTACGAAGCATTGCCATAATCTTGAGTTTGTACATATATCTTTTGTTTTGTTTACAATTTTTGTTTCACTACGATCTTGATCATATAAAATGTCATTGTTTTAAATTATACTGTTATACATGTACACATATATTTTCACAGCCCTATTTATTAAACCTTGTCAAAACATTTTCTATAGATAATGGTTGATATTGTATCATACAGGGTAACAATAGGGCTGTTCTATAACAAAATTAGTATGATTTGTTTAAGAAATCCAGAAAGGTGTCAGTGTGCTTGAGTGATTTTATTGATATGTTTTTGTTATACTTAAGATATATTATGTCATGGTGTTTAGTGAAATATAAGTATAATTACAATATAATATTATCTTATCTATTATTATTTAGTTTATTGATTGTTTGTGGGGATATTGAATTAAACCCAGGGCCACAGGGCACACCAGTTTCCCACGAAAACACATTATCTATTTTTCATGCGAATATGCGAAGTCTGCGAAATAAATTAAATCATATTATAGATATAGTTGAAGACTTTGATATTATATTTTTTACAGAAACACATTTAGATAACAGTATAAGTGATGCTGACATAAGTTTGCCGGGTTTTGAAGTTCCCATTAGGAGGGACAGGAACTGTAGTGGAGGTGGTATTATTTTTTATTGTAAAAGTTTTGTTAATGTTGTGCGCAGACAGGATTTAGAACACGGAGATTTACTAGAGTGTATGTGGTTTGAACTTAAAATTAAATTTCAGTCTATACTGATCAACATAAATTACCGGTCAGTGAGACAAGCACCTGTTTATTATTGGCAGTATTTTGATTTTATGCTAAAAAGAGCTCTCGATGAGAATTGCAATTTTATATGTTTGGGTGATTTTAACATACATTTTATGGATAATATTCCTACAAATATTAGAGATATTCTTTCCATCAATGGTTTTGTTAACATTATTAATAAACCGACACATTTTGATAATCGCACAGGTATAAACTCTTCCTTACTTGATCCAATTTTGATCACCAACTCGATAAGTATTATTGATAGTGACACAATACCCATTGACAGAGAGATTAGCGATCATGATGGAACATATGTCACAATAGGTTGTGGTTTCAGTAATAATACAAATTATAAACGTAAAATTTGGGATTACAAACGAGCAAATTATCTTCTTATGAAACAAAAAATATCTGAAACAGACTGGGTCAATTTAATAACTGGTGCAAGTGATATTCATGGAGCGGTCTCTAATTTTACGTCAATATTTTTGAAAATTGCTAGTATATGCATTCCGACAAGGGAGGTAATTATAAGAAATGATGACAAAGTTTAGTTTGATCCCACTTTGAGAAGAGAGATACGAATACGTGATCGTTTTCGTAAAACTTTTCTTAGAGTGAAATCAGTACTAACACAGTTGAAATATAAACAACAGCGAGATAAGGTAAATAATTAAAAAAACAGGCCAAAAAGACATTTTATGCAAATATAAATGAAAATTTAGATGAATTAAAATCAGCCAATGGCAAATTATATTGGAAACCATGAATATGTTAATAAAAAAATGAAAGTTCATCTAATGAGACTCCTCCTTTTTCAGACCCAGAGAATGATTTCAAATTATGATACGAATCCATAGAAAAAGCAGAAATTTTAAATAAATATTTTTTTTCAATATCTAATTTAAACGATGAAAGTAAGGTTTTACCGGATTTTGATTGTAGATGCTTGAATGTTCTCTCTGATATTGAAGTTTGTGAACAAGATGTTACAGATATAATTACCACGTTGAATGTAGATAAGGCTGTTGGACATGATATTATAAGTAACCGAATGTTATTAGCTGTAAAAAATGAAATAGCAAAACCACTGTCCATGTTATTTAATAGATCGATACAAGAAATGGTTTTTCCAGATCAGTGGAACATTGCTCATGTCATTGCGTTGTTTAAAAAGGGGGATAAATCTCTACCGTCAAATTATCGTCCAGTTTCCTTATTGTCATGTATTAGTAAGATTTTTGAAAAAAAATTGTGTATCAACAAATTTATAATCACCTGCATATAAACAAACTTTTATATAAATTCCAGTCTGGCTTTCAGCCGGGATATTCAACTACCCATCAGTTAATTGAACTTTATGATAATATTTTACTTGCGTTGGATAAAAAACAAACAACTAGCATAACCTTTGCTGATATTAGTAAAGCTTTTGATACAGTTTGGATTATTTTAAAACTCGAAAATTATGGCATAAAAGGGAAGCTTCTTTTCTGGTTAAAAAGTTATATTTCAAGACGAAAACAACGAGTATTTATTAAAGATGCAATATCAAGTACTGGGGATTTAAAGGCTGGTGTGCCCCAAGGGTCGGTCTTGTGTCCATTTATCTTTCTAATTTTTATATATGACATAGCAGACAATATAACTGGTTTTGGTAGACTATTTGCTGATGACACTTGCATTGGTCATATGGCACATAATGAAGAAAATTTACATACATTAATAAATACAGATTTAGAATATTTAAATGCATGGTCATATAGATGGCTTGTGAAATTCAATCCCAATAAAACAGATATTATGATTTTTAGTACTAGGCATTTAGAAAATAATTTACTCTTTGACTTTAACAATATTTCACTATCTCCTGTGCATATGCATAAACATTTAGGTGTTATTTTTAGCAATGATTGTAAGTGGACAAAACATATTGATGTACTTATTGAAAGAACTTCCAAGTAACTTAACATATTACGAAAACTTAAATACAGGTTAAAAAGGGATTACCTTGAAAAAATATATTTAGTTTTTATTCGACTATTTTGGAATATGCATCAGAAGTTTGGGTAATTGTGGACAAACAAGCTGTAATCGTCTAGAACAAATACAAATAGAAGCAGCTCGTATAGTGACTGGATTATCTATATATGCTAGTTTTGATTCAATCTACAAGGAAACGGGGTGGGAAACATTGAGTACAAGAAGGAAAGTTAAAAAAAAATGCTTCTTTTTAACAAAATTGGCAATAAAGAAGCATCAGATTATTTATATGAATTAGTTCCGCCTTTAGTGTCAGCAAATGTTAATTACAATTTACGTAACAGTCACAATATACATGTACCTTTTAATCGTTTGTCTGTTTACCAAAATTCGTTCTTTCCATGTACTATTCAAGCATGGAATTCTTTGGATCTAACTACAAAATGTATTAGAAATCTACCTACGTTTTCCTCTTTTAAACTAAAACTTCAGCAAATATTTTTTACTAAGAGGAGAAATCCTCAATATTATTCTATAGGTGATCGCTATCTCAGTGTATTGCACTCTAGAATGCGAAATAAATGCAGTGCATTAAATGCAGATTTATATCATGCAAATTTAATTGTAAATTCTGATTGTTTATGTGGATACATTAATGAAAATGCAGAGCATTACTTGTTACACTGTAACAGATTTACTTTATCGCGTATTATTATGTTATTTAAAATAAATAAGTTGAATTTGATTGGAATTCCGGAAAATATTGATTTATTATTATTCGGAAATGAAACACTTAACTGTGATATAAAGTGTTCCATATTTTTGGCTGTACAAAAATACATTAAAAACACCTGCCGCTTTTCTATGTCATGATCATAAATGTTTGTAAATTAGTTATTTGTAACATGTAACAGGTTAATAATAGATTGATGTCTTACTTAATTGATCAAGATCGTATCAATTAGTTTTAAGACAGCCTCATGGAACTGGATTATCGAGTCGTCATATCATAAACAACAGTTTTTAACAAAAATATTTATAAAAAAAAAAAGCAATATGCTTACCGAACATTAATAGAATAATGATTCCTCCATATATCTTCACATGTTAACTACCTTAATTAAACACACACTTTGAATATAAATCCACTAGAAAGTTAAATCCCAATTGAATGTTTGGTGTGTTCGTGTCATTAAGATAAAAAGGTGTTTTCGATTAAATATAATTTAGCTTGGATAATCCACATCCATGACGCTCAACATTTTTAGTTTTTGTTTTCATTTTTTTTCCATGTCTTCATTTAATATGAAATATGTATATAATATTCTATAAGTTCATTTTGTATTAATTCATGTATGTATTGGAGAAGACATTTCTAAGTTGTGAAACTTGTGTCCTATCCAATTGTTTCTTATTGAACAATAACATATGTTTCAAGTAGTTAATTTTTATGTTTACAATATCAAGCAATAGCTATGAATTTATTCCACGTCTTCATTTTACAATTTATTTACTACACCATTAATAATAAACCTCGAAGAAATAAACACAGCTCAAACACATGGGATAAGAAGGGCTATAGAACACCCTCCCTCTTTCATATTCACTAGCCAATGGATACGACCCCCTCACCTCCCTCTACTTCACTTTTTGTGGTGTTAGCTACAAATTCTTATTCGCGTACACAACCATAAGTAATTAGATATAATACGATTTTCAGCCAATTGGCAAAAGTCATTAATTTCACCTCGTGCCAAAATATGTACACAGTTAACTGAAAGCGCTAAGTATGTGCCAAAAACATCTTGTGCATTTTTGGAAATTGCTAATGGGATGTTTTGCATTTTGGAAGTTCTTCATGTGATTTTTTGCATTTTTGGAAGAAACTCACAGAATTTTGTGCAATTTTTTAAGTTCTTCATAGGATTTTTGGAAGTTCCTTATGGGATTTTCTGCATTTTTGAAGTTCTTCATGGGATTGTGCAATCTTGGAAGTTCCTTATGAAATTTTGTGCATTATTGGAAGTTCCCCGTGGGATTTTTTGCATTTTTGGAAGTTCCTCTTGGAATTTTGTGCAGTATTCGAAGTCAATCATGGGATTTTGTGCATTTGGTGGAAGATCCTCATGGGATTCTTTGCATTATTTGAAGTCATTCATCAGATTTTGTGCATTTTCGGAAGATCCTGGTGGGATTTTCTGCATATTTGGAAGCTTCTCCTGGGATTTTGTGCATTTTTGAAAGTTCCTCGTTGGATTTTGTGCATTTTTGAAAGTACCTCATGGGATTTTGTGCATTTTTGGAATTTCTTTGTGGGAATTTGTGCACTTTCGGAAGTTCCTCATGGGATTTTGTGCATTTTTGGAATTTTTTTGTGGGATTTTGTGCCCTTTTGGAAGTTCCTCATGGGATTTTGTGTATTTTCGTAAGATCCTGGTGGGATTTTGTGCATATTTGGAAGTTCTTCATGGGATTTTGTGCATTTTTGGAAGTTCCTCGTCGGATTTTGTGCATTTTTGGAAGTTCCTCATGGGATTGTGTGCAGTTTTTGGAAATTCATAGTAGGATTGTGCATATTTGAGAGTTCCTGATGGAATTGTGTACATTTTGGAAATTCCTCATAGGATTTTGTGCATTATTCGAAGTCAATCATGGGATTTTGTGCATTTTCGGAAGATCCTCGTGGGATTTTGTGCATTTTTTTTTTTAAGTTCCTCATATAATTTCGTGCATTTTTGGAAGTTCCTCATGGGATTTTTTGCATTCCAGCTATCGCTGGCTGCAACCAGTTCAAAACGTCATCCTGTAATCACGAAAAGCCGGGTAACATGGCTAAGGTTGATGCGGAGGAGGCGGATCGTAACATCTATCTGGCCAAGATGTCCCTCGTTAGGACTAAGGCAGATCATTTTTTATGATATGATATGATTTTTCACATATATCTTATTTTAACAATTTCTACTGCAAGTAAGCTTTGGTTAGGGAGAACTATTGATGATAGTACTATCTTGAGGGTATCATGAAATTTGTTTTAAGCATTTGTAGATAGAAATATATGAACAAATAGCAAATTTTTATGCTTTTTTGATATAGTACATACCATAAAATGTGCAAATCTATTTATCTTGATTTTTCCATACTTCAAAATGCAGCTAAAAATAAACAGTTTTTCCCCTGGAAAATCAAGGGGCATATCTCCTAAACGGTTAAAGCAGTAAATTCAGAAATCGAATTTGACATTCCTATTATGATTACTGACCTGGTTTATACATTTCAAATGATTTGTAAAGGGGGAACATAAGTTATTGAGCGGAAACCAAATGCGTGAGGGACGTACAGACATACCTACTGAAATGGGTAAAACTAATTGTCTCCAGCTTCTGGGATGGGCATAATTACATACATCATCACCGATAAACTATGTTTTTGAAAGAACTACTTAATTCACATTCTAAGTGCCAGTTAGTGTCCATAGCAACAACTGGTACGATTTTAACTTGAGAAAACATCGGCACTGGTCACTATACTCAGTGAGTCAGTATAATAATATTATAATCAAACCTCTGTGGAGTTTCATTAAGGAAAACTGACTTATCAAATATTAAAATGAATGTACCTTTTCCAAAGGAACATATAGACCAAATAACATCAAATTGATGATCCATATGTAGTGTTTACAGAAAGAAGATTGCCGCAGTATTGCTGGATAGGGACCGTTTCACACTCATTTAGGGTATATGTGATCATTATTAAAGATGCTATTGTGACTATGAAATGTAGAATGACAAGCAGAACACTGTTTCCTTACTTTAATGTGTGTCTAAGTGAAAAAGTGGATAGTATCCCATGTTCATTTACATCCTCATTCTTTCTTACCAGACATATATTACAAAATATTCCTTTACAGCATGATTTGATTATAATATTGTAACCAAAAGGATCTCAGTTTTCGTATTTAATGCTATATTTGTGCTTTATATTGATTTTACTTACTTTCTCTAAAGACATCGTCATGAAACAAATATTTCGGGGTTGACTGGTCAAATCCATAAAAACAACGATAAGTAACATTTAAGTCTGCTTCAGACAGATTACGAATGACAATACCAAACCCATCTTTATTAGATGTTCCATGGTATTTCACTTTGGGATCATTTGAAAATGTTTTTACATCCAAAATTATCCCCTTAGGTCCGACAAACCATCCTGCCGGCTCACTGCAGCAGTTTTCAAGGGGACAAAGCAATATCAAATTCTGTCCATAACCAGTCACCTTTTCTTTTACCACCCACTGAAGTTGACCTAAATAAAACAAAATAAATAATGATGCAATGTAATTATTGAATGATTGATACTGATACTATTGGGCTTTGTCAAATCATGCAAGAAACATTATTCAACGAGACCGTAGGCCATGGAGAAGGTTGTATTTCTTTGGTTGATATATCTTTTGATTATAGCAGTATAATATTTTGTGTAGAAGGTAACACAAAGCTAAAGCACAATGTTCCCTGATATTTCCACAAGGGCAATATCGCTTCAAATCATGACGTAATCGATGTGTTAAGATGGTATTTTCGTCATTTTATGTTTTTAATGTTATGCTTTTCAAATAAGAATTTTGATTATTAGTATCATCCCTTGCAGAAAATTAATTGCACCTACAAGATCGTGCCATTCTACTTGAAAGAATATTCATCAATATTCGTGCAATAGCCCTATGATATTAACTGAAATTAAAAAATCAATAATTGTGTTATTGAAAAAACATTATTGATGATATTTACAAATTTTCGTAATATTTATGTTATACCTCCTATTTATCTCATTTTAGTAAATATACCAGATTGAAAGAATAGATAATCATATAATCTACAAAAAATCTTTATCAACACAACAAACATGTATTTTCAATGATAAACGATCATGAATTGCATTTTAACTAATACTTATATAATGAAATGAAAAACAAATCTGACAGAGAAAAAACAGACAAATGAAGCAGTATTCCCCTGGGTGCATGGACAATAACAGACAAATGCAGCTGTCTTCCCCTGGGTGCATGGACACTAACAGACAAATGAAGCTGTATTCCCTGGGTGTATGGACAATAACAGACAAATGCAGCTGTATTCCTCTGGGTGTATGGACACTAACAGGCAAATGAAGCTGTATTCCCTGGGTGTATGGACACTAAAAGACAAAGGAAGCTGTATTCCCCTTGGTGTATGGACACTAACAGGCAAATCAAGCTGTATTCCCCTGGGTGTATAGAAAATAACAAACAAATAAAGCTGTATTCCCCTGGGTGTATGGGCAATAATAGAAAAATTAAGCTGTATTACCCTGTGTGTATGGAAATTGACAAACAAATAAAGCAGTATTCCCCTGGGTGTATGGAAAATAACAAACAAATGAAGCTGTATTCCCCTGCGGGTATGGACAATAACAGACAAATGAAGCTGTATTACCTGTATGTATGGACAATAACAGAAACATGAAGCTGTATTACCCTGTGTGTATGGAAAATAGCAAACAAATAAAGCTGTATTCTCCTAAGGGTATGGAAAATAACAAACAAATGAAGCTGTATTCATTCTCCTGAGGGTATGGACAATAACAAACATATGAAGCTGTGTTATCCTGTGTGTATGGACAGTAACAAACAAATGAATATACATTCCCTGTGTGTGGAGAATAACAAACCAATGAAGCTGCATTTCCTGTGTGTATGGAAAATAACAAACAAATGAAGCTGTATTACCTTGGGTGTCTGCAAAATAACAGAAAAATGAAGCTGTATTATTATGTGTGCATGGACAATAACAGAAAAATGAAGCTGTATTCCCCTGGGTGTATGGACATAACAGACAATTAGAGTTGTATAACCCTATGTGTATGGAAAGTAACAGACAAATGAAGCTGTATTACCCTGGGTGTATGGCAAATAACAAACAAATGGAGCTGTATTCTCCTAGATGTATGTATAATAATTTTAGAAAAATGAAGCTGTATTCCTCTGGGTATATGAAAATAACAGACAAATGAAGCTGTATTACCCAGGGTGTAAGGAAAAAACAAACAAATGAAGCTCTATTTCCCTATGTGTATGGACAATAACGAACAAATGGAGCTGTATTCCCCTGTGTGTATGGAAAATAACAAACAAGTGAAGCTGTATTACCCTGCGTGTAATGAAATTAACAGACAAATGAAGCTGTATTTCCCTGTGTATATGGAAATTAACAAACAAAAGAAGCTGTATTACCCTGGTTGCATGTGGAAAATGAAGCTGTATTCCCCTCGGTGTATAGACAATAACAGACAAATGAAGTTGTATTACCCTGTATGTATGAAACTAACAGACAACTGAAGCTGTATTCTCCTGGGTGTATGGCCAATAAAAAACAAAGGAAGCTGTATTCTCCTGGATGCATGGCCAATAACAGATAAATGAAGCTGTATTACCCTGTG
>MJUT01012770.1:66292-79956 GCA_002080005.1 Gigantidas platifrons | reverse complement strand
GGGGTAAAAATCTAATTTTCTCCACTTATTCTTTAAATTATGTCAAATATGTTCTCACTATCTGATGAAATAGACATCGACGTTTTCAATGCAAGGAAAATATGACCGTAAATGCACTCATTTTCCTTATGACGCGTGCATTTAACATCGTTCTTCATTCTACGTCACTGTACACCTAATTGCTAACGAATTTTTCTGCCCTGTCCGCACAATTGTGTATTCCTTCAAGTTTCGAAGTTGTTATCTGTTGTTCTAAAATTTCATACTTTTTTACAGTTTACTCATCTGCAATTGTAAAACGTGTAGTAAGGTTACAACATTTTGCTGACAAAAAGATTATGGGTAGATTTTTAAATAAAATCAATACAGATCTTGCCAAAAAACAAATCGGAAAGTGCATTTCAATGAAAAATTATGTCCTGAATTTTTACCATTTTGTTATGCCCCGATCACGAATGTGGTTGGGGTATATAGATGTACCCTTGTCCGACTGTACGTCCGTATGTGTGTTCCTTTTCGCTTAGCTGCATTTCTCAGGAACCACCTATGATAGACCAAAGTTATTTCATATCATATATAGTGAAGCACATCCCAACATCAATTGGAACACGCCTGACCTACATTGTACGCTTGAATGAATTTGGTTAAATTAAGTGTGTAGGTCCATTTCTCAGACTTCGTATATACGGGAGGGCATCCTTGTCTTACAGACACTTAATCTGGTTGCTTTTAGTTTTCTGTTATAAATAAATAATTAAATTATCGTTATTTCAAGAGCATAACCCCATTAGCAAGAGCTAATCTCCCTGTGGGTCCTCAAAATACATGTAGCATCAACATGTACAAATATTTTAAATAGCAAATATACAAGCATTTGGAGAAAACTAAACAGATATTTCAGAGAAAATTAAACAAACTGATATTTACATATAAAGCACAACTTAATAGTGATAAAAAATGTTCTTAACATTTACTTTTAAATGAAGAAAGTGTTTTACAGTTTTTCACTTCCATTTTATATTTTCCGATAATGATTGTGTATTGTCTTTATCCTGCAATCAAAAAATTGCTACGTTTGAAGATGATTCCGACTGCTACCAAAACGCGGGAAACGTCGTCACGTACCTGGCACACTAACTACGTTACGCGCACCCTTCATGTCAACAAGTAACAGTCTATGACCTAATACGACTCAAGTTCATCCGATCCCTGTTATCAGGCCGCAAATAGATACGATAACGTAACCCTCATTCCGCTTGTGCTCCATTTAGGGTTACGAATCGGTCCCATTCAACGTGTGACTTACAACGGAATTAGGACAAAAAATCGCCCGGCGTGAATCACTCCGGGCGCTGCTCCCATACGTTGAATGGGACCGATTCGTAACCCTAAATGGAGCACAAGCAGAATGAGGGTTACGTTATCGTATCTAGGCCGCAAATAGCTTGATTGCACAGGGGCTTGAATCGCTTTCATAGAGGTCACGCGGCCTATATACCCTATATACTAACAAGGGATGTAACCACCAACGTAGCCAAGCCACTACCAGTTCTGTTTCAGGCTTGAAAAAAATATTAAAAAATCACACATTCAAACAATCTTTGTTGACATTCGCTAGCATATTGATTTATCTTTCCGACGAGACATAATTTTTCACAACTGCTTCACTCTAGAAGTCAGAGCACCCCTGCAAACTTGAAACTTTGCTCCAAAATAGGTCACCAACGTTTTCTTGATAGCAAGATAAACATGAAAATGTGTTCACCCGACGAAAAGCATATCCTGAGGATTCCGCCGTGATGATGTCACAGACATAATATTGTTTTAAAAATATGCATTACTCTCGGGACTCGTCTTATATTGCACCGGTACATTGTAGCGAGAATTAATTCCCAATGTATGAAACATGATATTCGTATCAATCACATATATGTTGTAGTTGTAAAAGACAAGCATTGCAGTCAATGTATAGACACCTCCTGCTAGAGGATGATAACTCTGTAAACGGGAGAAAACTCATTTAACTTGTCCCAAAAACTGGGGATAAGATAACAATGTATTTGAATCACATATCATCTAAGATTACTGAATATCTGGTAAATGAAGTTCCTTACAAGTCCTCCAATGCAGGCAACACATAAACTATCTTAATTTGCGGTCAAACTAAATTTGTAAAGGATAAGACTGTAGAAAAGTTCTGGATCAACTTAAAAAAAAAAAAAAACAATTAGGCGGACAGATGAGTTTTGAGAGTCAGCAATTAATGATACCGTACAGTAGCAATTAGTCGTACAATAAAGAACGATGTTAAATGCACCCGTCGTAAGGAAAAAGAGTGCGTTTACGGTCAGTTTCCTTGCATTGAAAACATCGATGTCTATTTCACCAGATAGTGAGAACATATTTGACATAATTTAAAGAATAAGTGGAGAAAATTATATTTTTACCCCCTTTCTTCGAGCGAAAACATACCATCCACCGATGTTTAAACGACGATTTCCAGTTTCAGTGTTCAAATAGGGCACTGTTATTTGATCAGAAATATAGATGACATACCTTTGCAGTATTTGTTTATTTTTGTTGCTTTCAAGGAATAAATCACGAATAATCATCTAAAAATGTCGAAATTTCTGCAAGCAACTAACCTCATGTAACCTTATTACCTGGTTGGACAGCACAGCAACTTCCGTTTTTTAAAACTGTCCGGTTATACACTGAAGATGTCTTCTTAGAAATACATTAATTCAATATATTCATTATCTGAAAGTATACTAAGGCTAGATTTCATTAATTCCAACACTTATTTTATGTTGCATTTATCAAAAATTTTCAAATTTTGAAAATTTAGGATTTTCGCCAAAAAATTAGGTTTTTTTTTTGGATTTAGCTTTAATAAGGATATTAGGGCTGCTGTAAAAAAATTAGGAAAATTAGGAAAATAAGGGCCCCTTGAAAGCCTGTAAACATACAGTAAGTACTACATTGAATTATCAAACTTTACTATCACTGCATAATTATTATTTAGGTAGAAGATGTTAAACAGTGAAACATATTCATGATAGACAAGCAATAGTCATGTTAATATTGCGATTGGCTAGCAAAAAATTTGCAAATGGCCGCTGACAAACAAAAAACAAGGAAAACCGCCATTTAAGCCACGAAAACATGCCCGATGACCGACACAGAACATGTTATAATGATGATAGACAAGCAATAGTCATGTTAATATGGAATAACAAGCATCATGACTATTGTTTGATTCTAGTAACTATTCATCAGAAAAAAAATCTCACAAAATACTAATCAGTGTTAATTATGTTAATCTCTGTAGAATTAGAATAAAATAGGAAAAATATTATCTTGTGATAATACTGATAATAGCCAAATGGTAGTTAAATTACATAATTAAGCCCAATGAAAGTTTTACACACCTCAAATTTCCTTTGATATAGGTATACATGGACTCCTTCCCTTATTTGTCTTGTCCATTTAAACTATTGGTTTTCAGGTATAATTTTCATTGACAATGTACCATATAGGTTATGAATATTGGATAATGTTAACTTATTTCTTACATTAAGTATCTTGTGTTTTGAACTTCTTCCATGTTGTTTACAATCCAATGCAAACCAATATTTTTATTTATTAAATGCATTTTATCCTAAAACTCTAACATTTTGACGACTTTCTATGAAATATGCTCACATTTGTCTTATTTATTGAGTTAACGTTATTACCCCTAAAAAGCCTAATAAATAAGGTATTTTGTAATATATGTTTTTCATTGCACAACAATATGATGAACACCCACAGCGAACAGTTTCTTTCACAAACAAGAAAATAAAATACAAATGAGTCTCAATCATTACATATATGATATAGGACAGTTATTTTGGGTGGAATAAACATTAATCATACTAGCTAACTAGGCCTAATACATGTATGTAGGTCACCGGATTTACTGGTCAACAAACAAAATATAACTTACCTATATATAGCTTCCACAATAAATATAAACAAACATTTTCATCATGTAATTTCCAAAAGCAATAAGCTGTCACATTGTTGTTATTATTTTTTCACTATTTTAAACATTTTTTTATTTCCAAATTGAAAGTGAAAGTAAGAGTTATCTTTCCTGATATTTATATATGAAAAATCATGAATGAAATCTGGTTAAGTGTTCGAGTTAAATCCGGAAAATCATATTAGTTAAACAATTATTGTGGTAATTTTTGTTATATGTAAATAACTTTTATTCATTTGAATAAGTATAGTATATACTGCTTTTTAACCATAGAGGTGGAGGAATTTTACGCTAGAGCTGTGCGTATGTTTTTAACATAAACAGTGAGCCCAATCCCTTATGTAATATATTCCTGAAGAATGTTGATGTGGAATGTATGATATAACGGTGGTGGGTTTTATAGCCATAGTGTGCTTAAATTTTATTCGCCGGTATTCGGAATAATAATGGACCTCTGGATTTCTTAGCCGATATATACTGGCTTGCACTAAATTTTATAGTTTTAGCCTGCACATGCACGATAGTTGCTCAGTAATTTTACAGTTGCTTCAAAATATATACATCGCGCCTAAGAAACGTTGATGGTTGCTCCAGACAGTGGAGGAATATCTACAACAGAAAGAAAGAAGGTAAGAAAAAAAGTTTTTTTCACAGAGAAATAAATTTACTGTACTGACTAAATATATGTACAACACGTGAAAATTGACCAATAATTTCATAAAATTCTTCATTTACAAAATACAGTATGCTTATTTACTGGAACCCCAAATAAGGGAGATAACTCGTGTATAAATTGCATATGCTTCAATCGAAGTTTTAACTAGAAAAATTCAGATTCAACTAATGGAACAGTAATAGTAAGCTTAAGAATAATAATTAACATCTATTATTTACAGTTTTACTTTATAAAATGCTTAGGGTGATATAAATTCAGAAATTTGCAACAGTCGCCGTTGTTTGTCGACATCCTGATTTCATCTGCCACAAGTACAAATCAATCCACTGAGCATTTTCCGTTCTCACCAAATAGTCCAGTCAATCTATGGGGAAAAAAATAATAGCCAAACCTCAAACTAATTGCAAAAGAATTTAACTCTGGATTTTCTTGTGTCAAAATGTCTTCCTAATACGTTATCAAAAGTCTAGAAAAATCTAGATAGGGAAAACTATTTTTTTCATGAGAGATTTTCTAAACCCCTCTCACTATTTCAGCATACATATTTTTTTAATATATACAGTTATAAATGTGGAAAAAAGAGCATTCAATGAAAGTGTATCATGCATCAAACTAATGAGAGGAGTTTTATCTTTCAAATTGATAAAATACAGGTCTTCTTTCTGTGCCTTCTCTATTTAATCCAAAAATGTACTAGTACCCTGCCGAAATTAATAAATAGGTGTAATATTTAGAAAAAAAGTTATTTGTGCAATTTCTCATTTTTAATCAAACAATTGAGTAAAACAAAGCACAACATAGTAACATATAAAATTATATAGGGCGGGGCCAATACTACTGATTGTTTACAGATATGTATACAAAATGGGAATTTGGATTATTAGAATTTCCCTTTTCTCTCAATTTTTCGATTCTTTCTTGTTTACACAAAAGAAAATATATATAATATAGAAATTATGATGCAATGTTGTTGCTTATATATAGGTAATAACAAGAAGTCTATTTTGAATAACAGGGTGCTGATCTATATTCCAAATAAGAAATATTCCAAAGGAAAATGCAGATATTTCTTGTGTTTTATCTCGAAGACAAAAAAGATGGACAACATAGTTATGATAGATATAAAATGTTTCATATTTGAAATAAAAACCTTTTTACTGTTGGAATGGATAACTTGTGCAAAATGGAAGATTTTCAGTTTTTCTAATTTGTACATATGATATTACCTAACATACTGACTTGACTGTCCAAATTAAAACACAAACAAATTAATCTTACCTAACAAGATAGTTTAAAATTCTATCCAATTTTTTTTTATAAAATGGCCAAAAACTTTAATTTTTTAATAGAAGTACATGTATATTAGAAATAGTAGCAGTAACCTATAAAATGTATTGATGTAGCAGTAATGAATAACGTCTACTGAAGTTACAATACACATTCAGCATTTAAAATCAATAAGATTGTCAAAACGTAAGAACATGTAACAATACTGATACATGTATGTTTCTCATCACATAGTCCTAATTACATATCTTTAGTCGCCTGTTATATTTATTAAGTTTGAATTTGAGCAACTAACACCTTTACAGTCTCCACATCCAACTGTACAATCTAAACCATGTTTCCTACCACTATATTTTTAGTGACAGTTAAGTTTACAGTTATATCCTATTACTTTAATTAGTCGCTCAGGTGCAGCGGGTAAATTTGTTCTTATAGGAAAAAGTTTACCGTTCACACTTTCCCACCCCAATTCTAGAGTGTTGATATGATATGTTGTTACTACCCACTCTTGTAGTTGCAGATAAGCACGTTTGCTGTGGTAACATTCGAGAGGTCATGTCACAGCCAGAAATAGCATGAACAAATGGCAGTATATGGCATGCGTCCAGTCAAAGTGGTGACTTTGTCTTACTGATATCTCATATTTTCATCGTTGTAGAGTTGGTACTCATTGATTTGAAATATATATCGCTTGAATCAAGATCAAAATGGAAAAGCAAAACTATTAACAGATCAGTACCTTCGCCAAGAAGAACTGATGGATTGTTGACAGGACTTTCAACTGTAGTTTTAATTCGATTCGGTGATCATTTACATCGCATGTATCCAAATGAGCTTGAAGTTAAGGATAATCCTGATACTCAAAAGTCTGCTTCTTACCCTGACCTTCACCTTGAGGTCGACAACGGAGGAAAATTCAAAAACAAAACCCTATGACAAATGCGATTACTTCTCTTTTCCAATAGTCAACTTCCCCTTCATCAGTAGCAATATTCCAGCATCACCAGCATATGGGGTTTACATTTCTCAACATATTCGTTATTCTTGACTTGTGCCAAGTACAATGCTTTTCTGGACTGAGCTCAGCTGCTGACTCAAAAGCTACTTAAGCAAGGCTACGCTGCTCCTAGGTTGAAGTCATCGCTACAAAAATTCTTGTTGTGATCACAATCTGGTTGACCGCTACGAAATATCCATATCTCAAATGACAATGGATCTTTTATTTTTACGTAAATGTTTTCTTCCTATATCACTGCCACTACTTTTACCGGACTTTACTGTATATATGAGTAACGATAATGGCAGGTATCTTATAAGAAGCATGTACTGCTTACCATTCGCGAGCACCTGAGTTCACTCCCGGTTTTTTGGTGGGGTCCATGTTGCTCATTCTTTCAGTTTTCTTGTGTTGTCCTATTATGTGTCTTTACATTCTGAGTTTCGTTTTGTGATATCCGTTACGATGTCTGCATAAAACGATGTTCGGTTTTCTCTTCACCTCCAGGTGTTTGTAAGGAGGCTCGTGTCTTATTTACGTTATTTGTGTTTGCTTGCACCTAGTGGTGTCCAACACATATTGTATTGTGCTTTTGTTTTGTTTTTCTTCGTCTTGTATGCCTTATGATGCCAGTGTCTCTGGATTGTCCATTAGTGATTGTCCCATCGGTGTTCTATAGTTAATGTTTATTTGACAATCAAGACATCTGTATCACCAGAGGTATGTATTGTTGAACATCCCTATTTGAATAATATTTAACTTGGCATGTTAATAACGCTTTGTTTATTTTCCGAATCTGCTAGGAATAGTTCTATCTTTGACTTGAATATTGTATATTCAATAAATAACACTTTATCCCCAACTGCTGTCCCTGTTCGCCTTAGATGTGTCATATCCTTAATAGACTATATACTGTTGTGTGTTGTAAAATCGTTATTTCTATGTGTGTTGTGTGTTGATATTTATTTCATGCGTTATTTTTTACATTTTTTACTCTTGTATGTATATAGATGTTTGCTTATTCGTCGATTTTTTTCATTACACAATTGTATTCAAGTTTGCTTTTCTTTAAAATCTATTCTAAAAAAAGCTATCTTCTGTTTTGTCAAAAAGCCTTTATTTCTATGTGTTTTTATCCCAAATGGTTTTCCATACATTTTTTTCACCGAAAAGTGTTAATGAAGGTTTCTTGTTTAATTATTATATATTTTCCACATACAATATTGATTTTCTGACTTTTTTTAAAAATTTAATTGTATTATATTTGTCATACACATTTTTAACACGGACATTTGATGAGAACGGAAAATGCTCAGTGGATTGAGTTGTACTTGTAGCATATGAAATCAGGATGTCGACAAACAACGGCGGCTGTTGCAAATTTCCGAATTTATATCACCCTAAACATTTTATGAAGTAAAACTGTAAATAATAGATGTTAATTATTATTCTTAAGCTTACCATTACTGTTCCATTAGTTGAATCTGAATTTTTCTAGTTAAAAATTCGATTGAAGTATATACAATTTATACACGAATTATCTCCCTTGTTTTCATATTTTTGCATATTTTGTTTTCATAAAATTCTTACTTTTCCCCTATTTAGATTTTTTGTAATACTTCTGGGACGATCCAAACAACAGCTACCACAGGTTAATATACTTTTTATTATACGCAGAATATCCTTCAAGTAAGTTACAATCTGAACTACCCAAGAAGGGCAGCTCCTTTTATACATCTTCAAGTGTGTCAGGAATTTAACTCTGGAATTTGTTTACTTTTAATTTTGACAGGCACTAAAATTCAAAATGCCTAAAGCAGGCCATAACGGAGCCTAAAATATTGACCATAAATTTTTGTTCCCATTTATTTACATTATAGGTCATTTCAGACAATTAATAACATATGGACAATCCGGACACACATGAAGATTAACAATGATTAAAACGTGACATTTATTTATTAAGCATATTACTAATTACTGTCCATTAGAAATGATAGATAAAAATAGTTCATATGACATATCAAATTAAAGAGTCCGCATGTACTTGTCCTATACTGAATAGTCTTACATTCCTCCAATTGTCACTGGAAATATAGTCCATATATTTCACATAGTCCATATATTTCACATAATTTAGAATAACAGTAGTCCTAATCATCTATTTAAAAGCACAGTTCAATATAATAATAAAATATAGTTCCTAGGTATATAGATACTAGTTACACTGTTTAATGATACCGGCTATATCCCACTAATATATGTCATCTTGATACACGTATTTAACTACATAGTCCTCAGGTTATAGTTCAATTGTCTGTACAATATATAAAACACGGTAACAATCCTCAGTCTACTGTTCAGACGTCTGGTCAATACATAAAAATGAGAATGTATAAAAGTACATTTAAATAACAGTTTATTTACATCCACAGTTATAAACCAGTGACATTAAGTAGTGTATGTCACATACCCTTTTAATAGATCCAAATCGTTCAGTATAGAATGAAAGCGTTTCAGGTTTATTCACTATAATATAATATATTTTTTTTTTTAAACACATGACATCATCCATTAGACAGCTGTTGTGTATCTTCGTAGTACCACGTACCACTCCAACGTTGATTCGTCACCATCTTACCACGTACCACTGTACCACTCCAACGTTGATTCGTCATCATGATACCATATCTTGTATAATCGAAACACTGAAAACTGACCCGTCTACCTACTCTGACTTGCAGAGCCCCTCAACAGGTTGCTCAGCTTCAGTGATTCACACATGATCGTATAGTTTTCTAGTCAATGTTCCGATATTGGCAGCTTCAAAACTGGATATACATTGTTCTGTATTTCGTCCTTTGGGTTTCCCAGCATTGGTGCAGAGGCTACATCTCTGTTGGTGGTCACATCACCCTCGGTCTTTGCCGACACCAGCTGACCCAGAACGCCATACTTAGGAGCGAAATCATTCTTTCGTTCGTCACCCTCTCTTTTAGCTGAACAAGGTAACCTTAACCTTAACCTTTTCCGACATTTACACCAAATAAATATGGCCACCCCAACCAAAAGAGCAATTATACAGTAGATTAAAGAATATACCCAGTTTGGAAATTCAGGACTGACATTAATTCTTTGTAAATTTTGTAACCTATTGATCAGATTATCCATAGGAATTATTTTAATATCTTTCAATTCTTTCGGCAATTCAGTCAAATTAAATTTAGGCAATGAATTATGAAAAGGTTTCCATAATTTTCTTGACGTAATATTATAATTACGTAGAAGTTTCGTAAAAGAGTCATCAACCATTGAATAAGAACTTTCTTTGTTATAAAATGGTAAAAGTGTCAAATAAACGTTAGTTGCTGTACAAGTCTCATTTAACATTAAAATACTTAAAGGTGGATAAATTCTCTTATTAAAGGTATTCTTATATTTTGAACCGTGACATGCAATAGCAAATTCTAATGGACTGTCAGTTGTCACTAACCAAGACCCTGACGAAATGTAATTCGCCATTGGCAGAATCGAACTAGGTTCCACCAACACACGACAATATCTGTCGATGTCTTCCGGTCTTTTCATAAATAAGGAGATTATACAACTCTTACTAAGATTAATAGGATACACAGGACTTATAATTTTACAAAACTTTGTAAACGGTTTAACACATTTGTGTATTTCTTCTTCTCTGAACAACACATATTTTGACCTTTCCGCATTTACCGCGAAATATTCAACATCTAGGTCGTACTTAGCAACCATAGACAATAGCTTAGACTGATTTTTATGCATTGGGGTAGGTAAATTATATGGTTTATAAACTTCAAACTTATTATTTGAATCGAGGAGTGGTATAGAAATAATAACTAAAATTTTATTGTCGTGTAACACCGTCGTACATGTCAAGAACCTATAAAAGAACCACAAGTTTTTATTCGGGTCTTCTGTTAATTCTAAATATTTAGGTAGATTATCTTTAATTTCATTAAGTAAAACCTTTAAATTTCCCGGTGTTATTGTACTTGGCGAGAGATGTCCCAATGACAACATATTTAACTGAGATTTTATGTGTTCAGCATAAAACATTGCTTTTTGAATTAGTAACCTTAATTCACCCGTTATGAGATCCAATTGTACATACAGTTGCACAAACGTCTCAAGTTCCTTTAATTGCCCTTCGATAGCCTCCGTAATATTGTTAAGCATAAGATCTATGCTATGTAGACCCTTAGTTAAAGTATTAATAGCCTGTCTATTTTGGGAAACTTCCAGCCTAGTTACATTTAAAATTGAAAGATTTTCTGCTAAAACATGTGAGATTTGTTTCTGATTTTCTGATAAAGTACGAATATTGTTTTTAATTGAACTTAGATCAGATTCAGTTATTGTACCAAAGAGAAAATTCATCGCTTTACCGACTATAGGTAAGACTGAACGTTTTTGTCTGTGTAACGTCTGATAGTCCTTAAAAGTATCTAGAATAGAAACTTGCGTAACCATTAACGACTGGAATTCACTTCTTAAATTCGAAAAAATATCCATGAAATTTTCCTTTCCAGGTCTATCAAAACGTTTTATTACTTCTTGTGCCAAACTAGATGACTTTAAAATATCACCGAACAATCTCTTTATAAATAGTTCAAACGGTTTTAAATCAATGACAAAAGTGACTAACCACCTTGATCTTGTTGTCGCTATTGTATTGACCTTATCAAAAACTACATTTTCAGAAATAAACGCAGAATTGCTCAACGTAAAGAGAAGAGTAAGAAATACTAACACTGTCATTGTTCACCGTCAGATGTCCTGAAATAAATAAGGTTGCATATCAAATCAATGTTTTGCTTGAAAGTTATTGAAATAGTCAATCGTAAAATTATTTCGGAGTGCCTCCGTTGTCAAAGATAAAGCATTTTGTTCTACAAAACGATTGTGTTCCCTAACCATATGTGGATTATTTTTATAAAAATGATCGTAAACGAGTTGATTTTCTACTGTGGTCTTTAGCGCGAACATGTAAGGTACACCTGCTCTTACACTCAAATTTTCGCAATTTTTTACTATTAATTTCAAGAGAGATGGTATTACGCACATCTCCATGTCCCCTATAAATGTGTGATACACATCACTGAATATTAACCCAAACAATTTATTTTCATTGAAAACTCTTGCCTTCTTATACCACGTTTTATAAATATATTTAATTTGTGAAGGTAAGATTCCATTTTCATTCAAACTTTCTTCGCATTCCGAGTATGCGATATACGCAAACTCTGTCAACATCATGTGAGCCTTATTCTTTTGGGTGGCAACCTCCATTTCAATTTGCTTGTCTTCAAAGCCAGCCATCACTGTAAATATACAGCACAACATATTCCCTTTTAATTTATTGGTCTATTACATTTATATTTAACAATATTGTTTCTTCAAACATTTGGTCATATCTGCGAATATATTTAACAACTTATCATTTTGTCTATCCTGCTTACATGCAGGTTTGATCATAACTACATCAATAGACATGTCATCTTCAGATGAAGAATTATTAGACAATTGGCTACTTGCATACTGTCTACTATTTTTAGATCTAAATTTTGACAATGGAACATCCTCTTCATCGGATGATTCGATAGTTTGTTCTTTTATACGTTTTGCACGTGACCTAACTCTTTTTTTAAGTTCCATTAAGGGAATATCTTCTTCATTTGACGAAGACTCTCGCTCGTTTCTATATTTATTAACTAATTTATCTCGTGGGTCTTGTTCGTTTTCAGAACCATATTCCGATTGGTTATCATTGTCTAATTCGTCACTTGAACTTGGCGCAACGACATATGTACTTTTTCTTTTTGACCTATTTTCATTTGGAATGTTCCATTCCACTACCGTAGCAGGTTTTAGATGTTGTGCGTTAACTTTGGTAGTAGTACCATTTAATTGATTTTTAATAATAAAACTTACTGGGGATTTTTGTTCAATTATCCGATAAAAAGGTTTCCACTTACTATCTAGTTTACTTTTTCTGAGGTGATTTTTGTAATAAACAGCATCACCAACTTTAAAATTAATTTCTTGTCTTGTTTTATCTGCTTGATCTTTTTGTTTCTTTTTTTCTTTTTTCATATTTTTATGCATCATGAGAAATGACTTGTGTTGCTGTTCTAACAGAATTTTATGAGGGTCTTCACCCACATATTTGCGACGTGGTTTGAGTATATTATCGATTGGCAGTACGGGATCTCTATTATATAAGAGAAAAAATGGTGAAAATCCTGAAGACTTATTTTTACTAAAGCGAATAGCAGCTAATGTCTGATTTAAACATACGTCCCATGTTGAAGAATCATCTTGAATTTTCTTAGCCAAAATATCGTGTAGAAACCTATGGAGCCTTTCAACTTTTCCATTCGTATTTGGAGAGTAAAAGAATGTAGTAACATGGCTTATATTAAGTTCTTTAAGAGTTTCTCGAACTAATTGGTTTACTACCTCGGAACCATTATCTGACTGAAAAACTAAAGGTACGCTATGCTTAGGAATTATTTCTTCAAGTAGTAAATGCACAACGTTTTCTGCATTTTTACTCGGCACAGCAAATGCTTCTGGCCATCCACTATATATATCAATAAAACTTATTATATACTTATTACCAGAAAGCGATGTCGGATATG
>MJUT01012759.1:71894-85360 GCA_002080005.1 Gigantidas platifrons | reverse complement strand
CATAGAATAAAAATTCAGCGTCTGCTTCTAGAATATTCCAAAAAACACTCACGATTTAAGTTTCAATTAAATTTAAAGAAATAAAATACCGGGTCGCGCGTTGTCCATCTCCGACTGATTTTAACCAAAGAAAAATACACGAAATTTTAATCCATGAAGAAAATGTTTTTTAGTTCCTACCAAAGATGTTTCACCTTCAACTCCCCAGTCTAGCATGAACATTTTTCAGCAGACCAGCACGAGCAAACCGGAGGGCGCGAAATATTCTAATGTCTCTAGACTTTCCCATTTAAATTATTGAGCCTAAGAAATCCCCTTCATTTGATTGGTTGATAGGGAAAAAATAAATATTTCCGAATATATTAGGGGTTCTCGACGGGTTGTTTTTAAATGTAACGTTCCGGAAATCAAGAGGCCAAGTAGGGCAAGATTACAAAAGTAAAGAAACAGCGTAAATAGTAAAGAATTGACCCCAAAAACGTTACCGTATTACAAGAGGCCAGAGCGGCGTAATGAGTTTTTCATACAATCCTATCACCAATACTACGTGGATTCACGCCCGGCTTTATAAATTACAAAAATAAAGTGTGCACTGGACTCGCAACCGCAAGTGATACAGTTTACTAGTTGCCTGTCCATGGTCGGTGGTTCTCTCCGGGTACTTCGGCTTCTTCCACCACTAAAACTGGTCGCCATGATATAGCTGAAATATTGCTGAAAGTGGAGTTAAACACAATAAATCAAATCAAATCAATTTATTACTAGCAGCAATAAATGCGCCCCTCTTAGTTTTGTCCAGTTCAACATTCTTCAGAAGTCCTTTGACTTTTATAGTAGCAAATCAGATGCTTTTACTTTCAGCTGCCATTTTTTTTATTCAAAAAAGCAGTTAATCTATAGGCGATTAGAAGCTCGATTTTGATTGGTCGAATTTCAAACAACACTAGCTATTGTATAAAAGTAAACGTAAAAAGACAGAGAAAAAAACCCCGATACAATATACGTTGAACACCACTATGCGCAATCAAGCACAAATTACGTAAATAAGACATGAGTTCTCCTACAAACAACTTGAGGTAAAGACAAAGCGAACATCGTTTTTATGAGGAAATCGTAACGAAGATCATTACATGGAACTCAGACCCTAAAGACACACAATTGGACAACACAAACAAAAAACTAGGGTAAACTCAGGTGCTCGCGAGGGATGAGCAATCCCTGCTTTTTATAACACACCCGCCGTGTTACTCATATATACAGTCAAGTCCGTTAAACGTCATTGATAGAGGTAGGAAATCTTTTACGTAAAAAGTAAACGATTCATTGTCATTTGAGATATGGCATTTGGATATTTCGTAAACCAGATTGTGTTGACGACCGTATAATTTTTGTATCGACGACTTCATAAAGAGTTTGAAGATACCAAAGGGGCCATCAGAAACCGTATATCGAAGAAGAACAGACAACACAATGGCCAAAAGAAAAGGTACAAAAGGACAAACAACCATCGACAAAACATACATATAAAACTAAAGCAGAGGCGGATCCAAGGGGGGGGGGGCGCACCCGGCGCCCCCCTAAAATTAGAAAAAATAAGATTCGTGATTTTTCTCACGGAATACTCCAAAAATTTTCGCGCCTCCCTCCGCTCGGTGCGATTTTCTTAAGTGCGCCCCCTAACTTGAAATCCTGGATCCGCCTCTGTAAAGATCGAGTAGCACGAGCCTCACTAAAAAACCGGGGGTGAACTCAAGTGCTTCGGAAGGCTAAGCAGTTCCTGCTCCACTAGTGACACTCATCGTGTTAATCTAGTTACAAACCTGGTAATAAGTCGTGAATGAGGAAAGGACCGGGAAGTGTTTACGACAAAAGGAACATATCCGTGGTAATTTGTGACACAGATATTCCATAACGGTCAACCATGTTATGGTGGTGACCCTACAATTTCCGAAGTGATGACTTCAACTTTACCAAAAGAAACCCTTGGTTCAGTAGCGTCCTTGTTAGCAGCAACCCTCGATCAAGGAAATCCTGTTAGAAACCACAAGCTGTGGAATATCGTATCATCTGAGAGATATATAATCCATATGAAGGTGCTGCTGGAATGTTGCTATATATAAAAGAAAAGTTGACAATGCGAAAATTTAAATCATCTCTTTTGTCGTAAAGTTTCGTTCTTAACCGACACTCACTGTCGATTTCGAGGTGTAGGTCAAGGTATGAAGCAGACCTATCTGTATCTGTGGTATCCTTTATATCAAGCTCTATGGGATAGATGCGATCAACAAAGTCTCCAAGCCTAGAATTATTTAGTTAAACGACATCATCTATATAGCCGAACATGAAAAAGGATCGGGCTAGCTTCTTTTGGTTTTTTTAGAAGCCCCTGTATGAAGTCTGCCTCATACGAATAAAGGAACAAGTCGGCGAGAAGAGGAGCAACGTAGTCTTGGTTGAGTAGATTTTGTGTAAGCAGTTTACGATGTATCTGTGTCCAGAAAATCATGGTAATGGGTACAGGCTCTAGAAAAACGCATTAGTTGTGAAATATAAACTCCATACGCTAGTAATGCTGAAATATTGTTACTGATGAAGGGAAAGGTGACTATTGAAAAAGTGAAGTCATCGCATTTGTCTTAGAGTTTTCCTTTTAATCCTTCCCGAATGTCGATTTCAAGGTGAAAATCAAGGTAAGAAGCAGACTTTTCAGTATCAGTAGTATCATCAACTTAAAGCTCATTTGGATAGATGCAATGTAAATAATCAAATGATATATATTTTTGATATTTTTACCTTCAACAATTTATTAATATTAACATAAAATTGAACATTAGATCAAAAATAATATTCGTCAATAATCCCTATGAAAAATTATTCCTTTTGATCCGTCGAATGCTTTATTGTTTTGACGTCAAATAGAAATAAAAATGATGATTGAACGTGATTGGTCATACTAATGTCCAATCAATCTTGTTCTATAGAAAAACGACATTTCTCGTCTCACGTTACTGATATCCCCAACCAATATTACTTACTATATGCTTATACTTTTAGCAATATCCAAACAATGCATCTCTCTCTATGTAAGACCGCATCGTTGGCATAATGGTTAGCGTGGTCGCATCGAGAGTTTATCATCCTCGCCATTAGTGTGGAGACTGATTAACTTTCGATTGTTTTGTTCCGATGATTGCCGATCATGACTTCTTGAAGAAAAATTTTGGTCCGATGATTGCCGATCATGACCTCGTGAAGAAAAGATAAACAATCATGGATGCTGAGGTAAGCACGCACACATTCCTGACAATGATTATTGATGAATCTATCTGTTTCATGTCGTGTGAACCAATTTTTTGTTTTTGCAATTATTCTTATGTGGTACACACGGAATAATTTTTTTTCATCTACTGAACATTGCGCATGAGCGATAATCTCCCCGAAAGATTTCAAATCTTGTGTCACGCGCATATCATTTGCATTACTGTACTGGAAAACAGAATTATCTGCTGTCAAATATTTTGCAATTTCCTCTTATAATCTGCTTTTGAGCGGATTTTTAATCTGATGCAGTTTGTTTTAGTTAAAATTAAGTGACATATTAAGTGAAAATATTTAATCCAAGAATTCCACGATATTTGCCTTTCATATAACTTTAAGAAAGTTATGAAGTTTTCTCATTTATGCAATAAGTTACAACAGCATGCATGTATATGTATATTTCTGAAATAAATATGTGTAAGCTGAACAAGAACAGAGATTGAAGAAAGAAAAAAAGAGAGAGAGAGAGAGAGAGAGAGAGAGAGAGAGAGAGGGGGGTTGGTAGTGGTTGACGGTAACAAAGATACCTGGATGTAATATTGTTTTGAATATTATAAAACATTTGTAATTCAATCCTTTTTCTTCTTTCTGCCAATGTTGTTTAGCTTAACTCTTCAAAAATTGAAATGGAGCTAGCGAATATTGGAAGACCCGTAACGATTCTAGCAGACTCAAGTTGTAACTGATCAAGTTTATTAGAATGTCCTACCCATACTTCACAAGCATATACAAAAATTGGTCTGACATTATATTTTCAATCACTGCTAAAACATAACTCGCAAATGTTTGTGAGAATTTGAAATTGGAATAGTTTTTCGATTAAATGTAAAATTGAATCCTAGAATTTTCGTATTTAAAAATATCATAAGTTCTGTTTTATCCAGGTTAAAGGACATCAACTATTCTTTGACCATACGACCAGGTCTTTCAAGTCATGATCAATCACATTTTTGATTTGTAATTCAACACGGTTGGAATACCTGAAGGAAGTGTCCTCCGCAAAAAGTCGACAAAGAGAGATTAGATTCTCAGCAATATCATTAATATATAAATTAAATAGTAGAGGTCGAAGTACTGATAGTTGAGGTACACCAGCAGAAACATTGCAAGGTGAAGAAAATGAATTGTTTATTACTACTCTCTGTTGTCGATTTTGCAGATAGCTAGAGAACCAATTTAATAAGTTAATATCTACACCTTGTGATTTAATTTTATGTATCAACCCTTTATGCCAAACTTCGTCAAATGCTTTAGAAAAATCACAGAATACAAAACAGCTAATTTTCTTTTTTTTTGCTAATGAATTTAAAATGCATTTATACCTTTCAAATAGTTGGTGTATACTGTTGAATATTTTGGCAGAAAACCAGTTTGATATTCATAAATTACTTTGTTTCGTTGTAGATGGTTAAACACATATTTATTGATTACACATTCCATTTTTTCCAACATAACTTATGAGAGATATAGGTCTATAATTAGACGGTAATGAATTATCACCTTTTTAACAATCGCAATCACATGTGCAATCTTCCAGCTGGTTGGATATTCACATTGTAAATGAAACTTATTCAAAATTATTTGAAGAGAGGCTGAAATTTTACAGGACCAATGTTTAACGTTTTGTAACTGATTATTCCTGGTCCCAATGCTTGATTAGGAATTAATATTTTAATGATATCGACAATCTCCTCTGTAGTAAGGACTATGTCTCGCAGAAAATTATTGGTCTTGTGTTCAATATTTGGAAGAGGAACAACAAAGAACTAAAACGAAAATGTGGATTGTGTAATACACACTGATAATCTAGTCCTTCATCCTGAATTATATTTTGGAGAGGGAGTATATGACTACAAATTGTATTCGATTTAATTAACAGCTTCATAATTTCCCACTAAGTTTTTGAATTTGATATATTTTCTAAAACTGTATTATCTAAGTTGTGTTCAAAGGGGCCGTCTAGGTCGTGATCGTATTGTAGTTGGATTAACAACTTCCTATATAATTAGTGCCTATCACCACTTATGTTGTGAGTTCGAATCTAGATCAGGGTGAAATGTACAACATTATGTGATAAAGTTTGTCAGTGACTTGCGACAGGTCGGTGGTTTTCTCCAGGTCCCCCGGTTTCCTCCTCCAATAAAATTGACCGCCACGATATAAGTGTAATATTGTAAAATAATAAAACTAAATTGTGCTCAAAATGTTCCTTAGCTCTTAACTATTTTATATTATTACAAAAGAGGTAACTTAACAAATAGTAAGTACTAACTTTATAGTAAAGATAAACAAACACTGTTCAAAGGGAGCTAAACCAAACCAATCTTTCAATCTAATCAGATCTCAACCACTGACAATTTCAACCATTTATTGTCTGTTATGTTTTTTTTTTTGCAAGTGTAATCCACACAGTAAATATTATAAAACCTTGCTATCAATGCAGGTACACGACGGGTGCCACTAGTGGAGCAGGAACTGCTTACCCTTCTGGAGCACCTGAGTTCATACCCGGTTTTTAGTGGGGTTCGTATTACTCGATCTTTAGTTTTATGTGTACGTTTTGTAGATCGTTGTTTGTCTTTTGTCTTTTTTTTGTTGTATTGTCTGTTTTTCATCGATTTTCGGATTTTTGGTATCTTCAAACTCTAGTCTTACGCCAATTTCCATTTCTACTCAAATATATTGCACCTGGAAACCAGGATAATAAAAATAATGAAAAAATGTCCAATTAGTGATGGTCAACAATTTCACCAATATCAACAAGGCGAACAATTACCTCTCATCACAACTGAACGACATGCACACACACACACATACAAACACATGACGTTGGCTTGGGACAGACACAAACATGTGGCGAAGTTAAACCGGTTAATGGGCTCGAAAATGAATAAATTCAATTACAGGGCAACACGTGTCTGTACACAGAGTTTATCGAGAGAAGTAAAGGTGCAGCTCAACGGCTGGGTAGAAAGTCTTTCTTATTATTTTAGGGTATGAATGATGCTAATTACTCAAGCCAATATATTACTGTTGCGATGAAATAAACAATAGTGTTAAACGCTCTGCTTTGATTTGTTCTTAGATGTAAATTATCATGTTTATTCACATCCATAACCTTCCTTACTAAACGAACATGTGTGTTAATTATCAGTATAATGGCAAAACCCAAGCAATCATCGTAAAAGACCATAACTATCAATACATGTAGCCCATGTTTGAATGATATTAATAAGGGTGAGTTTAAAGGGGAAAGTCACAAACATTATACTATATTATGCTGGATACTATGCTGCAAAGTCAAGATACAATTAAAACTGTTAGAAAACTATTTTATTGACAGTTCATATGCTTACTACTCAAATATAGCATTTCATCATTACCAATTGACACCATATAATATATTATGCACAAACATCTATCAAAGTATAGAACATGAACGGGTTATACATGTGTTCAATAGGTTAAATGTGAAAAGGACAAAACCATGAACAATCATAATTACTAGTATATATACCATGCATATAAATTGTCAAGCAGTATGATAATGTCTGTTCATCACTGCACACAATGTGGAAGGAGTTGATTATATAAAAGTGTGTACAGTGCCGTCTCCTAAAATTGTTGTTGAAAAAATAACCATGGACAAATAGTCAATATATCAAAAGTTATTACAAAACAGTATGTTATGAAGATCAACTTGTTTTTACATTGTATCTTTTGTGCATTGAAACATTGTGTTTATAGAATCATGTATGTATAAATCTGTTCTTGGAAAAATAAACAAATTACAAAAGATAGTCAATATATATGTATCATAAACCTAAAATCATATATATATATATATATATATATCTAATGTGTCCCTAAGAAACTGTCCATATGTTTGAAATCATTTGGCTGTAAACAGTGAGAGTTGTTGGTAATTTGTCCACGACTGCCATTTCAGTCTATTCTAATCTGGTTGGAACTACATCTAACCAGGTACACATGGCAAACCGCCTGACATGACTTGCATAAGACAACAAGTCAAAGGATAATATCTTCTTACTATCATATAATCATAGAAACAAATTGACGTTCTATGCACAAGAACAATAACACGATGAGACGGTTATGTAAGAGTCATTACCCTAATTGTTTAGTATTCAGAAGACAGTGATATTGTAACAGTAGAGCATGTTTTACCTCTGACAAATGCAATGTCCCCGATGGGATTCGATCCCGGGACCTCTCGCATTGTAAGCCACTGCTCTACCAACTGAGCTAAAGGAGATCTCCACTAACGCAGTCAGCAGAGGTGGTTATGAACCTGCTACGATTCTTACAACCTTAGGTAGTGAAGCGTTCCCGTTACACTCCCCCACCTCAAGAGTCATCATACCTTGATGACGATATCTCAAATACCAACATTCATCCCGACCAGTTTTTTTCTCTTCTGATCACCGAGGGTTATTTAGTTGTGCGCCAATGTAACAGTAAAGCATGTTTTACCTCTGAAAAAATGCAATGTCCCCGATGGGATTCGATCCCGGGACCTCTCATATTGTAAGCCACCGCTCTACCACTGAACTGAGCTAAAGGAAATCTCCACTAACGCAGTTAGCAGAGGTGGTTATGAACCTACTACGGTTCCTATAACCTTAGGTAGGGAAGCGTTCCCGTTACAATATTATAAAATGTCTGAATACAAATTGCAAGTTCCTGCGTAGTGCGTGTGCTGTCCTGTATAAAGTCCAAAACGTGAGAGTGGTTGGTATGTTACCATCAAGTCGTGGAAAACATGTAGGAATGAAGTCGCGTCTTGTCATAGAGTATAGTAGAAAGTTGACTATTTGTGTTAGTTTTGAGGTTAGTGTAAAAATGAAATGAGTCCGAGGAAGCGGACTCTCTCTGTTGCTTATTATTATCTCAATTTCATTGCAGTATTTTAGTTGAATCCAGTTAGCAAGGTTTGGGTTATTATTTGCCAGAACATTATCAAAATGAAATAAAAGGCTTTTATTTATGATACTTTGAAATAATTTGTAATATTTTGTTTACTCGTCCTAATGCGATCAAATTAGAATATCTGAAAGGAAATGAAGCAGAGTTTGTTTCCACGGAGATGCCGATTATATGCTGTAATATAAGGCTTCCCAATTCGACAAATATGTAAAAGATAAGGAATTCCAACATACAGATGACTTTTGGTGTAGTACATTTTGCCTTTTGTCTCTGACATGAAATAAAAAGTTAATTTGAGACCCAAAACTCTACACTTGTAACGTTGCTTATTTTTGTTTTTTTTGCAGAAAAATTAGTTTTGAATGATTTTTGTTGAACAGGTTTTCAAATAAAATGTCTATATTTATATCTGCTTTATTATAATTTCTGATTTGATGGAGCAAACGGAAAATAATCCTTAGTACTTGGTTTATATTTCATGAATTTTGAACTTTTCATTAAGTTTTTCTACATAGAACTATTCATACCAAGTTAATGATCGTAAAATAAGCAGGGTCAAGGTCAAATGTATATGATTAGACAACTGACAATATAATTATATAATATATACAGACATAAATAATGTTATCAAAAAACGTTTCTCCTCTCCCAGTCATAGGTGACTATAGCCGATTTTGGGTATCGTGTTTAGGCCCTTTGGTTTACTTTCTTCTTAAGGTGGTACCTAACACTACAGGGAGATAACTCTTTAAAATCAGGTGAACGTTTTGATAATATGATGTTTGTATGCAGATTTCAAGCATCTCGGTGATCAAAACCACAGAGAGAAAAGCTGTTATGTGGCTATTTAATTTATAGCTCCAAGTCTGTTGGTTGGAATTTGCTGACATTTTGATATTTATGACAGTGGATATATTCAAACACACTGCAAAAACAATAAGAAAATTAAACGAGCAGATCAAATTTTACCTGAAGTGTATGGTACCACCTTAAGACTTTTCAAAGATTGGTTTTCCAATCTTCTGATTATGAGCCTGGTCAAGTTAAAAACGTAGATATAAATTTTAGTGCGCACGACGTGTTTCTGGAATAGCCTTCTTCATGTACACTTACAATCGAAAGATCAGAAAACCAAATAATATTAAAGGTTTGGGAGCAATAAAACCAAAGGTCATAAAATGGAGGGTTAAAACCAGCTAAGGTATTCGATATCTATGTTTTAAATACACCAGTATTAATATCTATCCATTAGTATTAAAGTTATATTGTCTACGATTTGGTTTTTTTAATTTTTAACTGTCCATAAATGAGTTGTTTAAGCTATCATTAAACAGTTATGCTGCAAAATATACGATTGGTGTTCTTTTTTTGACAAAAAAAACCCCAAAGCTATTGTTATCGGAATTATTGTCCAGGATGAAAAAAAATTCAAAGTGAAAGTAACAGCGCCACCTATAAAAAGTTTGGAATTCTCGGGGTTTAGCTTTGAGGTAAGGAAAATACTGTTAAGATTCAAACACTTCATGATTGTCACGCTCTTTTAATGTTGTTTGAATCTTAACGTTTCGTAGCGTATTCGCCAATAATTCGGTGTTTAATCTTCATTTTATGAAGGTCAGTACGGAAAACAACAATAATTTTGGGTATGAAAAAATACAAATGTGGTAGACAATATACCTTTAATTAGTGGTCAGTAACAGTTTTAACATTAATATATATTTTATGTTCTACAACTTTTTTTTTTAATTTTGCTTTCATTTCAATGTTCCATCTTCTACTTCAGTCAAATTCACATGTCGTTTTACACCCTCTCGTCTAATCAAAAACTCCTCCTCAATAAAGTAGTGAACCATGATTGTCTTATACATTTTTGATGTATCTAAGCTCTCTGAAATATAAAACATGGTGTATATTAAGGTTAATAAAATGTTTCGTATTTGTAAAACATTAAATATTGGTGCATTGTAGATACTGGACCTATATTATACTTCGCCAAGACCAGTCCTCATTAAAGTATATTAAATGTAAAGAAAGTCTAGTCAAAATATATGTGTCATAATATAGAACAAAATACCTGTGTCATAATATAGTACAAAATACCTGTGTCATAATATAGTACAGAATACCTGTGTCATAATATAGAACAAAATACCTGTGTCATAATATAGTACAAAATACCTGTGTCATAATATAGTACAGAATACCCATGTCCTATTAAGGTACACACTACCTGTGTCCTAACATAGTAAGACGACGGATGTCACTAGTGGAGCAGGAACTGCTTACCCTTTCGGGCCACCCCTGATTTTTAGTGGGGTTTGTGTTTCTCGGTTTTTAGTTGTATATGTAATGTTTATAGATTATTGTTTGTCCTTTTATTTTGTTTCCTTTTCTCTTGTCCATTGTGTTGTCTGTTCTTCGATTTATGGATTCTGATTACCAATTTGGTATCTTCAAATTCTTAATAGTAAAGAAAAGTATCATAATATAAAACAAAATATCGGATAGTGAATACATAGTAAAAATACCGGCTGTATATGGTCAAAGCTCAACTTGAGCATACCAAATTGGTTAGTAGAAACTGTAAATTCAAGAACGGTTACGGCTATGGTATTTAACGCCACTATCCACACTATTTGATTTATATTGTTGCTGTCAGTTTTATTGGTGGGAGAAACTTTAACACATAATGCTATATCGAGTAAACCTTCTCATTAGCATGATTCGAACTCACAATATTAGCGATGGTAAGCACTGACTGCACAGGTGGTTGTAAATCCACCTCCCATACGATCGCGACCACGGTGGGACCAATTCAAGAAAGACAATGTTAGAGTTGTGATGTATGTTAATTAAAACTGCTACAATGTTAGTGTTGTTGGTGTATGTTAATTAAAACTGTTACAATGTGAGAGTTGTTGGCGTATGTTAATTAAAACTGCTACAATGTTAGTGTTGTTGATGTGTCTTGATTAAAACTGTTACAATGTTAGAGTTGTTGGTGTATGTTAATTAAAACTGTTACAATGTTAGTGTTGTTGATGTATGCTAATTAAAACTGCTACAATGTTATTGTTGTTGATGTGTGTTAATTAAAACTGTTACAATGTTAGTGTTGTTGATGTATGTTAATTAAAACTGTTACAATGTGAGAGTTGTTGGCGTATGCTAATTAAAACTGCTACAATGTTAGTGTTGTTGATGTGTGTTAATTAAAACTGTTACAATGTGAGAGTTGTTGGTGTATGCTAATTAAAACTGCTACAATGTTAGTGTTGTGATGTATGTGAATTAAAACTGTTACAATGTTAGAGTTGTTGGTGTATGTTAATTAAAACTGTTACAATGTTAGTGTTGTGATGTATGTGAATTAAAACTGTTACAATGTTAGAGTTGTTGGTGTATGTTAATTAAAACTGCTACAATGTTAGTGTTGTGATGTATGTGAATTAAAACTGTTACAATGTGAGAGTTGTTGGTGTATGCTAATTAAAACTGCTACAATGTTAGTGTTGTGATGTATGTTAATTAAAACTGTTACAATGTTAGTGTTGTTGGTGTATGTTAATTAAAACTGTTACAATGTTAGAGTTGTTGTGTATGTTAATTAAAACTGTTACAATGTTAGTGTTGTTGGTGTATGTTAATTAAAACTGTTACAATGTTAGAGTTGTTGGTGTATGTTAATTAAAACTGTTACAATGTTAGAGTTGTGATGTATGTTAATTAAAACTGTTACAATGTGAGAGTTGTTGGTGTATGCTAATTAAAACTGCTACAATGTTAGTGTTGTGATGTATGTTAATTAAAACTGTTACAACGTTAGAGTTGTGATGTATGTTAATTAAAACTGTTACAATGTTAGAGTTGTGATGTATGTTAATTAAAACTGTTACAATGTTAGAGTTGTGATGTATGTTAATTAAAACTGTTACAATGTTAGAGTTGTGATGTATGCTAATTAAAACTGTTACAATGTTAGTGTTGTTGATGTGTGTTAATTAAAACTGTTACAATGTGAGAGCTGTTGGTGTATGCTAATTAAAACTGCTACAAAGTTAGTGTTGTTGATGTGTGTTAATTAAAACTGTTACAATGTGAGAGTTGTTGGTGTATGCTAATTAAAACTGCTACAATGTTAGTGTTGTTGATGTGTGTTAATTAAAACTGTTACAATGTGAGAGTTGTTGGTGTATGCTAATTAAAACTGCTGCAATGTTAGTGTTGTGATGTATGTTAATTAAAACTGTTACAATGTTAGAGTTGTGATGTATGTTAATTAAAACTGTTACAATGTTAGTGTTGTTGGTGTATGTTAATTAAAACTGTTACAATGTTAGTGTTGTTGGTGTATGTTAATTAAAACTGTTACAATGTTAGAGTTGTGATGTATGTTAATTAAAACTGTTACAATGTTAGTTCCGTAGTGTATGTTAATTAAAACTGTTAGAATGTTATAGTTGTGATGTATGTTAATTAAAACTGTTACAATGTTAGAGTTGTGATGTTTGCTAATTTAAACTGTTACAATGTTAGAGTTGTGATGTATGTTAATTAAAACTGTTACAATGTTAGAGTTGTAGTGTATGTCAATTAAAACTGTTACAATGTTAGTGTTGTGGTGTATGTCAATTAAAACTGTTACAATGTTAGTGTTGTGATGTATGTCAATTAAAACTGTTACAATGTTAGAGTTGTGATGTATGTTAATTTAAACTGTTACAATGTTAGAGTTGTGATGTATGTTAATTAAAACTGTTACAATGTTAGAGTTGTGGTGTATGTCAATTAAAACTGTTACAATGTTAGTGCTGTGGTGTATGTCAATTAAAACTGTTACAATGTTAGAGTTGTGGTGTATGTCAATTAAAACTGTTACAATATTAGATTTGTGTGTGTATGTTAATTAAAACTGTTACAATGTTAGAGTTGTGGTGTATGTTAATTAAAACTGTTACAAAGTTAGAGTTGTTGGTGTATGTTAATTAAAACTGTTACAATGTTAGTGTTGTGATGTATGTTAATTAAAACTGTTACAATGTTAGAGTTGTGATGTATGTTAATTAAAACTGTTACAATGTTAGAGTTGTGGTGTATGTTAATTAAAACTGTTACAATGTTAGAGTTGTTGGTGTATGTTAATTAAAACTGTTACAATGTTAGAGTTGTTAGTGTATGTTAATTAAAACTGTTACAATGTT
>MJUT01012759.1:56879-67070 GCA_002080005.1 Gigantidas platifrons | reverse complement strand
TGTATGTTAATTAAAACTGTTACAATGTTAGGTTTGTGCTGTATGTTAATTAAAACTGTTACAATGTTAGAGTTTTTAGTGTATGTTAATTAAAACTGTTACAATGTTAGAGTTGTGATGTATGTTAATTAAAACTGTTACAATGTTAGAGTTGTTAGTGTATGTTAATTAAAACTGTTACAATGTTAGAGTTGTGATGTATGTTAATTAAAACTGTTACAATGTTAGAGTTGTTGGTGTATGTTAATTAAAACTGCTACAATATTAGAGTTGTTGGTGTATGTTAATTACAACTGCTACAATATTAGAGTTGTTGGTGTATGTCAATTAAAACTGTTACAATGTTAGAGTTGTGATGTATTTTAATTAAAACTGTTACAATGTTAGATTTGTGATGTATTTTAATTACAACTGTTACAATGTTAGAGTTGTGGTGTATGTCAATTAAAACTGTTACAATGTTAGAGTTGTGATGTATTTTAAATTAAAACTGTTACAATGTTAGAGTTGTGATGTATTTTAATTAAAACTGTTACAATGTTAGAGTTGTGATGTATGTAAATTAAAACTGTTACAATGTTAGGGTTGTGATGTATGTTAATTAATATTGTTACAATGTTAGGATTGTTGGTGGATTTTAATTAAAACTGTTAACATTTGAAAGTTATGGTGTATATTTATTAAAATGTTTAAAATTTTAAAGTTGTGGTGTATGTTAATTAAAACTGTTAAGATTTCATAGTCATGGTGTATATTTATTAAAACTGTTGCAATTTTATGGTAAATGTTAATTAAGACTGAGCAATACTACGGTTGTGGTAGGGGTCGTCTGTAGTTGGATTTACAACTACCTATACAATCAATGCCTATTAGCACTAGTATTGTGAGTTTGAACCTAATTCATGGCAAGGTGTACTCGATAAAACATTATGTGATAAAATTTGACCGGTCGGTGGTTTTACTGGGTACTCCGGTTTCCTCCACAAATAAAACTGAGTGTCTGTTTATAAAAACTGTTACAGTGTTAGAATTCCGCGTGTTTGTTAATGATGAGTGACTATTACAATGTTAGAGTTGTTGGTATATATGGGTACTTAATAACATCAATGAAACATTATACTACTTACGGTCTTTTACATGAAGGACACTGACTGAAAAAAATGTATAGCACTTTAACAACCTAAGATTAAAATGAAATTACAAACCGATATCAGTAATTCAAATTTAATCTATCCTCAGCCAATCATGATACAATAAGATCCTAATCGCCGATTGATGTGTCACATTATTCAAGATTAGACAGTCAAATCCTAGAATGTTACTGTACATTGTCAAATTGTACAATATTACTCAATAAGATTCTAGAATATTCACAGTATAGGAACCTGTACGCCGGAAATCTCTTATGGACGTGCTCATCTGTAAACTGCATTACGGTTTCGGTGGAATTCGACATCTTACACTTTCACGGCAGGTAAGTTTTTCTATGTTTTCATTAAATTCTAATAACCTGTATGTCCAAAATCTTGACAGAATGCACATGATTGATTGATGCAAGGAATGCATCTTTGTTTTTTTTTAATGTTTTAGCCCTGTAGCGCCATATTTATCATTTTAACAGGTTCTTTTGAGCAAGGATAAAATAAGATTGTCTCGTTTGACCCTTTATCCTTGAGTAATATTCCCGATACTTGTGTTGGTAATGTCAATAGATAAGAACACAGTTTATGCAAAATTACAGATATGAATACCTCAGCATTGCTAAATAAATAGACAATTTATAATATAAATTTAGCACGTTAATCAGGTTACAGACCGCTTTCAAACGCGACGTCGAACAGACTTACACAGCTACAGCAAACAGCCGACAGCACACTCATTTTTTCAATCCAATATTTAGTGGAAATAATTATGTTTGCTTTATCACTTCTTTGTAAGAAGAATGCTTCTCACATCCAAAACTTTGCGTGCAAATACAATCTAAATTGGAAGCCATTTAGGCATAAAGAAATGGAATTGCTACCTTTTCTGGTAGTAAAAGCAAACATTTGATACTCCATTCTGAATTTGTTGCATTATTTTATCCAAAGAAACTTTAGCGTCCGTTAGAGTAATGAATCATATACATTCTGTAACTTTTTTACAGATACATCGTATCTGTCGATAATAAATTTCGAAAAACTTGCCTCCTTTGAAAGCGTGGGCAGTCGCTTTCCACCGAAATTGTAATGCAGTTTACAGAAGAGCACGTCAATAAGAGATTTCAGGCATCCAGGCCGTAACATTATTGTACATTGTCCAATTGTACAAGATTACAGAATAAAATCCTAGAATATTACTGTACATTGTCAAATTGTATAAAATTACTCAGTAAAATCCTAGAATGTTACAGTACATTGTCAAATTGTACAAGATTACACATTAAAATCCTAAAATGTTACTGTACATTGCCAAATTGTACTAGAATACACAGTAAAACCCTAGAATGTTCCTATATATTGTCAAATTGTACAACATTATTCCGTAAAATCCTAAAATGTTACAGTCAATTACAAATTGTACAAGATTACTTAGTAAGACCTAAAACTTTACTGTACATTGTCAAATTGTACAAGATTAATCAGTTAAGTCCTAGAATGTTACTGTACATTGTCAAATTGTACAAGATTATACAATGCAATCCTAGAATGTTACTGTACATTGTCAAATTGTACAAGATTATACAATGCAATCCTAGAATTTTACTGTACATTGGCAAATTGTACAATATTACTCAGTAAAACCCTAGAATGTTACTGTATGTTGTCAAATTGTACAAGATTATACAATGAAATCCTAGAATGCAACTGTACATTGTCAAATTGTACATAATTAGAGAGTAAAATGCTATAATTTTACTGTACATTGTCAAATTGTACAATATTACTCAGTAAAATCCTAGAATGTTACTGTACATTGTCGAATTGTACAAGATGATACAATGAAATCCTAGAATGTAACTGTACATTGTCAAGTTTTACAAGATTACTCGGTAAAATCATCGAATGTTACTATACATTGTCAAATTGTACAAGATTATACATTAGTATCCTAGAATGTTACTGTACATTGTCAAATTGTACAATATGATACAATGAAATCCTAGAATGTTACTGTACATTGTCAAATTGTACAAGATTACTCAGTAAAACCCTGTTTATTGGGAAGCAAGTGTACATTGTCATACTTCATTGATATTAACTCGCCCCGGTCTAATTTGTCTCTTAATTGATATTAACTCGCCCTGGTCTAATTTGTCTCTTACTTTCTGTAGGTTAGATTAATATTGTTGAATTTGTTCCCTAAATATGAAGACATGTGTTCTCTGAATATGAAGACATGTGTTCTCTAAATATGAAGAAATGTTTCCTACTAGACATTTTATTACAAACAACCAATCTATTGTCATTTTATCTAGTACACATGTCCATTTTAAATTTTTATCTGAACAGTCATCGTATATGGTTGTGTTTTGTAAGTGATTATGTTCAAGTATATTTTGGAACTTGATACTTACATTCCACTGTAAATAGAGAAAAATAATCATATAATGAAAACCATCACTTGGTAGAAATAATCAGTTTATATTGTGTACATCATCATCATATTGTTTTATTATTTGTTGTGATTTTCAACCAAGCTCTAGTCTTAGGGAGCGGGCTTTAATACGTGTTGTGATACATTGCACTCAATCTGAATTGCTTATATTTTAAGTAAGTAAAATATGTTGATTCAACCAAAATGTCCAAATAAAGCAAATCAAGGAATGTATTAAACGTACATGAAATGCTTTGTTTTTGACATTACAAATCCGATGACTTTTTCTATTGAATGCTATCCCTATATTTAGAATACTACTTTTATTTGATATTCACCATACTGTTTCCTCTGACAGCCACCTAACATTGCACAGACTCAAATAACGAATATAATAATTAAGCGTTACAATCACGTATATATTAACGTTATGACGTTAGTTCTACATTCATCAGTATAATGTGGGTATCGTGACATTTATATATTTAGAATTGTACTGTAAATAAATCAAATAGTAACATAAATATCATAGGAAGTGTGTTGACTGTTTGAAATGTATAGTTAGATCACATACATGTCTGTATTAACTTCATGTTTATATTAACAGTAGATATGATTTATAGTCTGTAAATTTATATATGATTATAAAGATGTATCAGTAGATAATTAGGACCACAAATATTTCAGATACACCTATAATGCTTATATAATGTTGTTCATGTATTATAGTTATTACACTAATTAATAGTAAATCTAGTAGAAATATCAATTGTAATGTTTGATCTCCAGAGTGGCCGTCTACAACCAGCAACATTTTAGCTTCTTTGTCGTTGTAAACATATATTGATCCTGATATTGTGGTGTCCATCTGTCTATGATTATACTGCCATTTGTAAGGTATAACATGTTAACTAATTATTTACTGCAAATATATAATGTTTATATCATGTTGTTCCTGTATAAATATATATACCAATGTAATCATTGTGTATTGTAAGTGATTATGTTTAAGTATATCTAAGATGTACTTATCTGTCTTGTTGTTCACTTGATACTTACAAAGATCTGTAAATACAGAAAATTAATCACAATGTAAACCATCACTTGGTAGAAATAATCAGTTTATTTTGTGTACATCATCATCATATTGTTATATTATTTATTGTGATTTTCAACCAAGCTCTAGTTTTAGGGAGCGTGCTTTAATAATGGTTGTGATGCATTGCACCCAATTTGAATTGCTAATATTTTAAGTAAGTAACATATGTTAATTCAACCACAATGTCCAAATAAAGCAAATGAAGAAATGTATTTAAACGTATATAAAATGTTTTTTCTGACATTACAAATCCAATGACTTTTTCTATTGACTGCTCCCTACATTTAGAATACTACTTTTATTTGATATTCACCATGTTGTTTCCTCTGACACCCACCTAACATTGTACAGACTCAGATAACGATTCTAATAATTAAACGTTACCATCACTATACATTAACGTTATGACGTTAGTCCTACATTCAGTAGTATAATGTTGGTACTGTGACATGTATATATTTAGAATTGTATTGTAAATAAAAAAAAATAGTAACAGAAATATCATAGGAAGTGTCTTGACTGTTTGAAATGTATAGTTAGATGTTAATTGTCGTCGTAAGTTTCAGTGGTCACGATTTTTTTAATTTCACGTTTTTCAAAGGTACCCTCGGTTGACACATTCTACATGGTATTTTCAGGATGAAAAATAAAAATATTCTCCGCTGTCTAAATAGCTAAAAAGATTTTTACATAAGAGATAATGTATCAAAGATATGATTAAAAAAAAATGGGATGTAAATAATTGATTTTTGAAAGAGTATATCAGCCTTACTTTAAGCCTCAAATTTGACCCCAAATTAACCCTATTTTCAACAAAAGCAAAGTAATTACACTACATTATAAATGTTCTTTGATTTTTAAGAAAACATATTGATGAAATGTACATGTCTGCCAAAAATCATAATCTAAATGTCAGCGGTTGTTGAGAAATTGGCAAAATATAAACTCAAATAACAGTGTAAATTTCCTCTTTGTCATACACGGATTGTCATGTACCGATTTTTGTTAATGATGTGTCGCTCGCCGGTCATTAACTAGCACGATCTCTGTCTCAATGCATTTAGTATTTTCTCTTCTTTTATGGCAAATATATTGGTTGCAATTGTTCAGTAGAATTGTTTGTGGTTTTTATGTTTTAAAGCATTCATTTTTATGTCGGCCGTTGATTGGTTTTACTATTTTTAAAATTTGGTTAATTCATGTGTTTCTAATACACGGATCAATCCTGCAGGATAAGTCCGGAAATGGCTCAGTTTCACAGCCCGGTAAAACTTTGTCCGTTTAGTCCTAAAAGAAGTCGAAATGAAGTGAATTGGGACAAATGCATTATTTGTCAAAGTTCATTTTGTGACTCGCTAGTGATAACTATGCGAAATATTATCAAAAATAGCTTTATCGAAGCACTGGAAGCCAGGAAAGATGATGTTTATGTTAGAATTTTGCAGGATGTTTTTAGTTTAGATTGTATTCGCTATGAAAATTAAAAAATTGTGTACCATCGCGCTTGTTACAAATCATACACAAGCAGGCGCAATTGCAGGTATTCTATGTCAGAACCCACTGCATGTATAACAGAATCATTTGTTCCAGATTCTAGTATTAACCAACTGTTAAATTGGGAAGTATGTTTTCTCTGTGAAAAGAAAACGTTTAAAAAAGATAGAAAACTGAGAACAAAATTGAATCAAATGATCGTCGGAATAACCTACGGGAATCGCCTGTTTTCAAAAATGATCAAAGAATCATCAAAGTACTTGACAGCGAAGAATTTATTGACAATGCTGTCTATCATTCCGGTTGCATTACTAAGTACTTGCTAAGGAATACCCCTGTGAAATCAAAATTTCAGGAAGACGATTGTCCAGAGCTTAGTGTTCATGACTATTCTTTTAAAATGCTTATAGCTGATATTCACGAAGACCTAACAGTGCGTAAATAGGCTTTTCTAATGACACAATTACTTCAAAAGTATCTTGATTATCTTCCCGCACACATCCCAAATACTTATCCTGTTACCACATTACAAGAAAGACTTAAAATGCATTACGGCGATTCAATCGTTGTACAGATACAGCGCGGACAGGGGAAGTTCAACCTAGTCTTCAGCAGTGATGTGTCAATAGGACATGTTGTCGCAACTGCAGGTAATTTGAAGTCGAAATTAACAGTGACTGAAATCAAACAAGAGATATCTACAGTTGCAGATTCTTGCAATGATGACCAAATATTGCACGCTGCCATTGGAATCTTGAGGCGTGACATCGAGAAAATAAGCATTTCCACTGACGAATACCACACTGCGAACGAGGTGTCACTTGCATTGTCTATGGATCGAATGCCTTTGTCTCTTACGACATTTATCTGCTGGTTGCTTGATTATAAATCCTTTAAAAATGCATCAGAACCTTACAATATTCTAAACGATAAGCTGCAGAAAGTGATGAGTATAACTGAATTCATATTTTCTGTCTCAAGAGACGTGTTTACTCCATTCCACCTTGGTCTTGCTGTACAGCTGTACCACGATTTCGGTTCAAAGCAACTTATCCAGACATTATACTCTAAAGGTTTATGTGCTTCTCATGGAGAAGTCAGACGATATCTAACCAGCATTGCACACCATGAAATTAAAAAAATTCAAGATGGTGTCTACGTTCCTGATGGTATAATCCCTATGCATCAGGGTTGTGGTTTAAATCGCCTGATACAGATGTCTAATTCTATGCATCCATTACTTTCCTTCAATGCAAAATACAAAGGAATTATGGTTTCATACGGGTTCTATCACAAACACTAAGGATGGGCGTCGTTTCATTCCCGTACATTCGATCTGTAGCATCCTTAATCCTGTTTTATGTAACATTCTACCATCTGCACATGCCATCACAGGATGTGATACCACATCATCCTTGTTCGGGATCGGCAAACGAACCGTTTTTAAAGTACTTAAAGAGAGTCCAGAAAACTTTAGAGATTTGTCCATCCTTGCAGACTGTGACACTGATAAATCTATAGATGCCGCTAGGAAACTTGTTTGTCGACTGTACGACCAAAAAGGAAAACTGAAGGAAGATCACGTCGATCTTAACAAATTAAGGGTAAGGTTAGCGACACTGAGGGATGCATCTTTAGCTAAACTTCCATCCTGTGAGGCCACATTCTCTCAGCATGTTTTGCGATCCTCACTACAGACAAATATTTGGATGACTGCCCATGTTGTAAAACGCTAATGAAGTCTGCAGTGCTATTTGGATGGGAAGACAGTAATGGATTAGTTCCAGTTTATTTCAAAGGCCAAATGTCTTCTGATTTTTTGCAAGACCTTATCTGTGTTCATAAAAGGATGCATTTGTTTTGAGCAAAGTCTATCTTGCACAGACCTTTACCCTTGCCAAGCTGGCGACTTATGCCGCAATGAAAATACCCACCTAGCAATATCTAGAAATACTGATGAAGATGATGACATATGATCTCAATTGTTTTTTTTCTTTTTCATCCAGTCTCCATCTATTGCACTGAATAAAACTGTTGTTATCAAAACTAAGATCTCAGATAAAACAGTCTTTCGTTTCCAACATTGTGACCATCAACTCAGTTAGTCATAGTTGTCCAGTTACCACGACTTCCCGTTGATGTCTTTTGTTTCATTGAGGCTTGGTCAATGTCTGTTTTAGGCACGCATCACTGTTTTCTGTGCTTAGTAAACTTAGACAAGTTCATACGTACTATGTGTTTTTCAGTAAATAGCAGTTTCATTTGTTGCAATGTTTTTTAAGGTGTTCTTGTTATATGTTGTGGTGGTTCTATCATAGCTTGTTTCCGTTTTATTTTTTTTTCTGGAATTTGTTCAGTCTCCGGACTATGATTTCTTTAACATTTTCTATGACTTGTTCCTTTGTTCCTTCGGTATACTACTGCCGATGTTTAAAAAAAAAAAAATAAATAAAAAAATAAAAAATATTTAAAAAAAAAAAACAAACAAACAAACAAACAAACCTGCCAGTGGACTCTGACCTTGACATGGTTGGTGGGATATTAAACTAACAAGATGCCAGTTTTTTATTTGCCAAACATCGGAGATATTTGGACTGTTCATAGTGGTTTGTAGCCACACATTGTCCAAACGCATAATATGTTCATAGACCTTAGGTTTTTGAACAAATGGCGTTTGACCTTTCCATTAATAGCCATGGTTTTGCACAGAATATTCGCTAAGTATTGATTGATCCTACAAATGATATGTTGCAAACACATAAGCCATTAAATTTGAATTTTGGTACCTTTTATGAAGTTTGAGATTAATAGATATTTTACCACTAATTAGTCAAGGTGTACCATAACTGAAACATGATTTTTTATTGGAATCCGTCCACCAGTTGTCAAATGTTAAGGGTTAAAAATAATTTGAAGGTATCCTTTAAATGAATATCAAATAAAAATGAGAAATGTTCAAACTATGACAGGTCAAGGTCACTTTTATTTCTCATATATACGAAAATTGTAAAATGGCCTTTTTTTTTTATAGAAAATGGCCTTTTGCTATATATTCAAACAATGTAAAATACAAAATAAGCATAAAATAATAAACTATTAAGCTTAACAAATAAAAACTGGCATTCCAGTTTAAAGTTCTTCACAGTCTTGTCGAAGAAGGAAGCTTTTTAAAACTTGTGGTGTGTTAGTTCCAATGTTTAGATCTTGACCTTTTACCCCAATTTAAAAAAAACGTGACCACAATACATAACGACGACATCTTTATTTCGATGCGGCTTGTTCCCCTCTTTCCAACGATGTATCATACAGGTGTGTGTAATTCCGTTAATGCAAATTCGCAAAAATCTTTCATCGGGCACCCTACTATTATACTAGTTAATATTAAATCTAGTAGAAATATCAATTGTGATGTATGATCTCCAGAGTGACAGCTACAACCAGCAACATTTTAGCTTCTTTGTCGTTGTAAACATATATTGATCCTGATATTGTGGTGTCCATTTGTCTATGATAATACTGTCATTTCTTTGGGATAACAAGACTTATCCTCATGAAGGATAAGTCAAGTTATTAAAAGGAGCAAAGATTGTACAGTTATTGGAAGTTTAAATATTTTAAATAATGATTCATAATTGAATGTGCGCATGTGCAAGCACAGGACATATTCTTTCTGTGTTGGTTGATGAAGAAGAAGGGTGTAAAAATTTTCAAGAATCTGTTAAAAGGATTATACATTATTTGTGGGCTATAAGTAATATCAATCTGTTGGTAACGTTCCAGGTATTGTATGGAGTATTGTTAAAATGTAGATGGCTTTAATTAATTGTGATTTTCAGTAGAGATACATCTGTGCAATTAATCAAAGTATCTGATTACAGGAATCGCACGTGGTTAGAATGAAACAAAGACAAAGGAAATTTCGCCAGTCATCTTTGAATTTCAATAGAAATGAATTTTAAATAAAAATACAAACGAAATAGATATGAATTTTTCGCTTTTTGGTAAAAAAAAAAAAAAAAAAA
>MJUT01012759.1:23058-56862 GCA_002080005.1 Gigantidas platifrons | reverse complement strand
TACGGTTGTTCAAAAAGTAATAATAAACATAGTTGCCATCATTTTTATCAAAATGCTCCATACATATAATTATATATTTATTGTTATTTGCTGTTTATTGATATCGGAATATTTTGTCAAGTATGCATAATAATCCGGAAAAACAACACATACTCTACGTGATTGTTTTTCGTCGATGTTGTAAACTCGACTTCCGTATTTACGAAAGGTGAAGACAAATCAGTCATGATTTTGGTGTTTGTCAATCGTGAGGAATGTTCTTACATATACACACATGTTAAAACCCTATAGAATATTTGAGGACATCGAAGCAATACATGGACATCTCAAAAGGTACCATTCAACCGATCATACACCCATCTCTGTCTCTGAGTGAGGTTGAAGGTAATAAAAAAAAAAACAAAAAACAAAAACCAAAAAAACAAAACAAAAAAACAAAACAAAAAACAAAACAAACAAAAGAACAAAACCCAATAAAGAACAAAGATATTGGTCGATCTGAAGAGATCATAAAGCAATCGTATATTTATCACGTTATTTATGATATCTTTTAATGATTATCTACCTGAATTTAAAATATGAATCATTTGTTACATGCTAACTAATTATTTACTGCAAATATATAATGTTTATATCATGTTGTTCCTGTATAAATATATATACCAATGTAATCACTGTGTATTGAAAAAAGTTATTATGCTCTAGTATATTTAGGATGTACTTATCTGTCTTGTTGTTCACTTGATACTTACATTCCCCTGTAAATACAGAAAATTAATCATATAATGTAAACCATTACTTGATAGAAATAATCAGTTTATGTTGTGTACATCATCATCATATTGTTATATTATTTGTTGTGATTTATATCAAACACTGACAGTGATCAAAATCAACTTATCTCTGTCAATTAATCTTCAATAAAACGTGATGTGATCTTTATATATTTAAACTGCAAGAATCTATGTTAATGTTGATATAACAATTGAATTAAAAATCAGAGGAATGTGATGTTAAAGTAAAGTGTTTGCTATGACACAAGATAAAAACATATTGCTGTGAGATCATACATTGTATTGTTATTACACTAGTTAATATTAAATCTAGTAGAACTATCAAATTGTGATCTTTGATCTCCAGAGTGACCGTCTACAACCAGAAACATTCTAACTTCTTTGTCCTTCAACACATTCATTGACCCTGTTATTGCGGTGTCCATGATTATACTGTCATTTGGTAGTGATAGCATGTGAACTTATTTACTGTCAATCTGTCCAGGTTTTATTTTATTTTACTGCATATTTGTTTGTGCGGACAGAATTCTTTTTTTGTTGTTGCTTTTTTTCTATGTTTGCCAATCACATCACAAAGACATAAGTTTCTGTAGTTATTCTCTTTTTGTGATGTCAGGTTTAGAGTGAGGCAGACAAATGTATTATTGTACCTGATCTATCACTTCCTCAATTTTTAATAATGTACTTTTTTTGTACAACTATGTCTAATGGAAACACATTAAGAAATATACTTAACATTCATGAAATTAGTTTTTATGATATTAAAAATCACATGATAAATATTTAAAATAATACTATTAGTTGATGTTCACCACATTGTTTCCTCTGACATCCACCTAACATTGTACAAACTCCAATAACAATTCTGTGCAATAATTAAACGTTGCCATCACGTATACATATATAAATTAAAGGTATAACTTTCGTCGTACATTCATCAGTATAATGTTGGTACCGTGACATGTATATATTTAGAATTGCATTGTAAATCAAATAGTAACAGAGATATCATAGGAAGTGTGTTGGCTGTTTGAAATGTATAGTTAGATCACATAAATGTCTGTATTAACTTCATGTTTATATTAACAATATATATGATTTATAGTCTGTAAATTTATATCTGATTATCTATATGTATCAGTAGATAATTAGGACCACAAGTGTTTCAGATAGAATGTTTATATAATGTTGTTCCTGTACTATAGTTATTACACTAATTAATATTAAATCTAGTAGAAATATCAATTGTGATATTTGATCTCTAGAGTGACCGTTTACAACCAGCAACATATTAGCTTCTTTGTCGTTGTAAACATATATTGATCCCGATATTGTGGTGTCCATTTGTCTATGATAATACTGTCATTTCTTTGGGATAACATGCTAACTAATTATTTACTGCAAATATATAATGTTTATATCATGTTGTTCCTGTATAGATATATATACCAATGTAATCATTGTGTTTTGTAAGTGATTATGTTTAGGTATATCTAAGATGTACTTATCTGTCTTGTTGTTCACTTGATACTTACATTTTCCTGTAAATACAGAAAATTAATCACAATGTAAACCATCACTTGGTAGAAATAATCAGTTTATGTTGTGTACATCATCATCATATTGTTATATTATTTGTTGTGATTTTCAACCAAGCTCTAGTTTTAGGGAACGGGCTTTAATAATTGTTGTGATACATTGCACCCAATCTGAATTGCTAATACTTTAAGTAAGTAACATATGCTAATTCAATCAAAATGTCCAAATAAAGCAAATGAAGAAATGTATTTAAACGTACATAAAATGTTTTTTCTGACATTACAAATCCCATGACCTTTTCTATTGACTGCTCCCTACATTTAGAATACTACTTTTATTTGATATTCACCATGTTGTTTCCTCTGACACCCACCTAACATTGTACAGACTCAGATAACGATTCTAATAATTAAACGTTACCATCACTATACTATAACGTTATGACGTTGTCCTACATTCAGCAGTATAATGTTGGTACTGTGACATGTATATATTTAGAATTGCATTGTAAATCAAATAGTAACAGAGATATTATAGGAAGTGTGTTGGCTGTTTGAAATGTATAGTTAGATCACATAAATGTAGGTATTAACTTCATGTTTATATTAACAGTAGATATGATTTATAGTCTGTACATTTATAACTGATTATCTATATGTATCAGTAGATAATTAGGACTATGGGTGTCACTTTATTTTTATCTTGATAATTATTATTATTCTTAAACATCAATATTGTTTTATGGTAGATCTCCAGGTAAAGACCCCAATCACCCACTCTTCCTTCGTTGAAACTACGATACGCATCCTTTATTATTATTATTATTGACAATTGTTCACACTTGTAGGATGCAATGAACATTAATTCTCATTTGAACTTTACAGAAATCAACAAAATCTTTATATTAAATTCATGTAGGTTTTACTGTCAGTAATGACACATTTATTAACATTAAGGTTTTTTTTATGGTATTCCTCACTTGTTTTCACCTTTTGTTTTCAGTAGGGGTCGTGTTGAGCTTTTAATTTTCTGTGTAGTGTTTTCTCAACCATCCATTGAATGTAATTTTATCTTTTATTTTGACAGTTATGTTGTCTGTCCATCTTTTATTGATGTAGAGTTTACTGTCAGTAAGGACGACTTTACTAACATTAAGATTAAGATTATTGTATTGTATCGCTCACCCGTCTGGTTTTCACTCCCTGTTGTTAGTGGTGTTCGTGTTTTGTCGACCATTGAAGGTATTTTATCCATTATGTTGACCATTGTATTATCTGTCCATCTTGTATTTAAGGTTTCTTATTATCTCTCTAGTTTTGTCTGTCCATCTTTTATTTTAGGTTTCTTATTACCTCTCTAGTATTGTCTCTCCATCTTCTATTTAAGGTTTCTTATTACCTCTCTGGTATTGTCTGTCCATCTTTTATTTAAGGTTTCTTATTACCTCTCTAGTTTTGTCTGTCCATCTTTTATTTAAGGTTTCTTTTTACCTCTCTAGTTTTGTCTGTCCATCTTTTATTTAAGGTTTCTTATTATCTCTCTAGTTTTGTCTGTCCATCTTTTATTTTAGGTTTCTTATTACCTCTCTAGTATTGTCTCTCCATCTTCTATTTAAGGTTTCTTATTACCTGTCTGGTATTGTCTGTCCATCTTTTATTTAAGGTTTCTTATTACCTCTCTAGTTTTGTCTGTCCATCTTTTATTTAAGGTTTATTATTACCTCTCTAGTATTGTCTGTCCATCTTTTATTTAAGGTTTATTATTACCTCTCTGGTATCTTCAAACTTTTCTCATTGTGTCTATTGTTATAGGTTTATTGTGTATTATTGTCTTATAATAAACTTACTCTTGATAAATCTTTTCAAATCTGCAATATACAATATATTAATAATTACACTATGTATGTGGTAAATCATTTTCTCTCTCTTTAAAATTTTACAAGATACATATATGTGTTACATACATCTACAAGGAAAGCGGTCTGTATAATGTTCATATACCTGCATATGTAATTGTAGCTGAAAAATTGTAGATTACATAAAGAAGAGTTTGAAGATACCAAACGGGTAATCAGAAAAGGGGTAAAGTTAGACACATTAGTTTCGTATCAGATCCGGTTGTATAATATCAATGTGGTGTTTTATTCTGGTTGGATTTATTATCAAATCTTAATTTTCTATTTTCAAATTGACTTTTACACAGAAAACTACAAAGATGAGGAACACGGACCCCACCAAACACCGGGGATGAACCAAGGAGCTTCCTGAAGGGTAAACAGTTCCTGCTTTCTATAAGATACTCGCCGTGTTACTTATATATATATAACATTTCCTAGATTTCCATCATCCTAGTCTAAAACAGAATAAAGCATAGTAATATTGTAATCACGCTCCGATACTCTCTACTCAACAACCGTCAGACCTTCAAAGGAAGATTCCCGTGCTCGTGAAGGATAAGCAGTTCCTGCTTTTTATTATGTAACATTTTCTAGATTTGTATCATTCTCGTCCAGAACAGGATAAATTATAGTAATATTGTGATATATAGTGATCACGCTCCTATTATCTACACTGAACAAACTTCAGACATTTGATGAATATTCTTGGTCGAGGAGCTACATTGTATGTCCATTTATTGATCCGTGTGTGTTTTTTTTTACCTAATCAAGAAAACGTATCAAAGTAATATCAAATAGGAAGAGGAGGGTGTGTGACTTTGTTTATGTCAACAAACAACCCCCATTAGGGATGTTGCACAAATTGACATACCTACATTACTCGACGTACGTACGTATGGGGATCATTTATTGATATTTTTTTTATAAAGGCGAGATGCGTCGTTTTATCGTGGTAATATACAATTCTGAAGTATATACTAGAGCATATTATTGATGAAATACAATATATGTTACTCATGTTTAAAAGGGCATTATCTGCCAAAGCGTAATTTTTTGTTACCCATAAAAACTATCAGATATGATTGATGCCTTAATAAAACGTGTTTCTGTAACTTATAAATGTTATGAAATGTACGCGCATCGGGAAAAAAACATGCAACTGCTCGTGTTTTGAGATCGATCAAGAAATGGGCGTCATCTTATTAATTATCGACATTGCTTACGGAGTTTGTCGAATCGTCATTAAATCAGTACAACGATGCACTTATTTCTTATTTTTTGTGAATCTGCTTTTTGTCGGTGTTAATTACGGACAGAGAACCTTGCAAGTTGGCAGTTAATAAGCAACAAAATACAAATTATTCATTCTTACCTGTCACTAGTAAGGTCAATCGCATACGGAAAAAGCGAGGTCAAATAATTTGCTTGCAAGCAAATAAGTAATCGATGGTAATTTTCGTTCTCAAGAGGTGGAAAGTGGTTCGATAAGCTGTTTAATGTGAAATATTTACCTTCATTTCATCATTTTAAAGCTATTTACCAATTTCCAAAACATATAATTTTTTTGGTCAAAATCGTAGCTAATGCCCCTTTAACAAAACATGATTTATCGATAGAAATAACTGAGGTGCACTCGCTTGGGTAAGATGAAGCTGGTTATGTCAAGATTTCCCGCCAATTCTTTACTTATCTTGACATAAATTTGTGACCTCGACCAAAATAATTATGTTTATTTATAGATTTTAAAACACCAAATCAGTCATTTGATACAGATACAAAACGCCCAACGAAATAAGATATTAAATTTATTCAAAATCTCCTGTTTACAATAACCTTGATGAAAAAAAAAAAAAAAAAAAGATATTAAATTTATTGAAATAGTTTGGAGGGATTGTAATTTAATTTTCAAAACTATGAAGACGATGGTTAAATCACAGGCGCTCGTCGCTCGGAATTACCCCCTCCCCCCCACACACACTCACACTCATTTTTCAACCTTCTGTTTATATTATTATTTTCAATTAAAGTTCTTTATTATTTCATCTCTTTTACCCGAATTTAACTTGTTCGACTCCATATTCTGTGGAAAGCCTTTGTTTTGTTAACACCTGTAAGTTGCTGTTAACATAAGATTGTATGGATATGGACACGTACAAATTAAATTAAGGAAAATGATATGAAATAATAAAGAAATTTGATTGAAAATAGATATGTAAACAGAAAGCTTAAAAGAGAAAAGGGGGGTAATTCCATGCCACGAGCGCCTGTAGTTTATTATATTTATGTGTTTCTGCGAGTAAATTAAAGAATATACTAAAAAATTAGAAGAAACTGTTTGTCAAATGGAAGGAAATCGATGCATCAATCGCTTCCAAAACACATGTCCACTTTACACAGATATATCAGGGAGCAGTTAAGTCAACGCAAAAAATAAAATACATGTACACGTGCGAACACAATTTAATCACTGTAACTGAATGAGAAAAAAAATCTGTTCGGGTCGGTATCATGACAAATTTTCAAAAACGTACACGGTCACCAAAAGAAATCTCAATGAAAAGATGCTTTGAACATTAGTTCAGGAATTTACGCTTTCCTGATGAAAAAACAATGTTGACCTTAACATATAAGTTTTTTTTTTTATTTTACTTTCAATCAAAGTTTTTTTTACTTTTTATGAAAAACATGTTATTAGTAACTGAATTTTCAGCATAAAAGCAAAAAAATATTAAGCTACCAAGAGGTCTGAAGCCTTTTTTCCGCGTGTCTGTTTTGCAAGCTTCCCACTTCCCGAACACTCCATAAACTCCCTCCCCCCTACTTTCCGATCCATATCTAAAGCTTCATCCTCACCTCTGTGACCTTTTACTACGCCACTGCATATGTATAATATCCAGTAAACATCAGATTGGAAGAATTGCAGTCGAACTTTTCCTAAAATGTCGAAATGTTTATATGGTGTCGTGACATCTGCTCGGTCATGCAATAAAGTCGGTCATTTGTTTTGATTTACTATTCTCGCGCAGCACGAGACAATGACGTCATTCTGTATATTTATAACGTATATAGACGCCGAAGATTATAAAATGCGATTAAAACAAGTAAGATTGAATTGAACAAATTCCATGTTAAGCGTAGACGTACCATCACTACTAACCTGGTGATTGATGCCCTCGTTGCAAAGGGGTAGATTCTAAATAAAATATATATATATATGTAAGTAAAAAAGCACCTTTTTACTAATGTCCTTTTTACCTGGTCATTCTGCCTGTGAAATATATTTTAAGCGATGGTATTCCCCAAACATTTTTATATTTTCGGTTTCTTGACATAATTGTCATCACAGTTCATGACCGTTTATGGAATGTAGGCCATGCAAATTGTATTTCAAAATACTTTGAAAATATGATGATTGATCATTCACATTCTACCAAAATTGGTGATTGTTCTTTGTAAGTGAGTGATGTATTCTGTGATATTAAATGTGAATAAAATAATGAAATCAGTCATTAATTGTTTTACAAAAGTATGACAGAATGTAGTCAGTCTAATAGATTGTATTGACAAAAGCAAAAACACCAAATTCACTGGATTAAATAATTTATTTTATGGGTAAGCAAGTTTAATATTTGCATCATGAATTAATTTTTAATGCTTCAATTTCAAACTACTTAAAAAAATATATTTTGAAATTTTTCAGACAAAACAATTACACCGAAAAAGCTAAAATACTGTACTTTCTTAATCTGGTTTACTTTTTAAGTTTAGTTGGCCTATGACAAAAACATGCGCGTTATTGACCTTTGACCGGCCTTATGTGACGTAATAGGATGCCATTTGGAAAAAGGATAGTAAACAAATATGGGTCAGTGTGTTATTATTATCGATCTTTTTTCCATGTAACTTTACACATGTGAGCAAGAATAGATGAGGAACATAATTGCAAAGAAAAAATGTTTACTTTTCAAACATGAAAAAAATAACTAAACATTATCCAATGACTGACCGACTTATTGTCACACGGGGATATTTGAAAATTAAAAATTTGAAACTTTGACTTTTAATTTTTTTCTTGTGAATGATCCTAATACGCTTCCGTATTTCGTAGATGTCATCGCATTATCATTTTAAACAAATAAATAACAATTTTAGAAAGAAACTGACCACTTGATTCTCTAGGAACGGAATCTAGACGATTTCAAAATCATGATGAAGTAATTGAACCTCTTGCTACTGAAATTTAGGATTTAATTTTTATATGAAAACACATTGTTGTATTTCGCAATGGACATACAAGAACGATTCCTTTGTTATTTGGCTTATGACTAACAATAAGAAAATGCTGTTGAGATGGTAAATATTCACATACCTTATTAATTAATGATAGGTGAAAGGTGCACTCGATACGACGGACAAATTACATTTAATTGCTCTAGCTTTTGTCTGCGCGATTTGCATTAAATTTTCCAGTTTGCTTTATATTCGCAGAAAATGTAGTATAAATAACAACTTGGAATGCCCTTTAGTTTGCATTGACATATGATCAATTAAATTAATCTAACAATTAGCAATATGTGATCCCGTGTGTCATGCCCAGTGGACTTAAGTGGAGTAATGTAGGTTATGTGGAGATAATGCATTTCTCTGACGTCACACTATTGTTCGAACAGTGGATTATTTTTAAGAATCTACAGTTGATTCTTTTGTTCTTGAATATATGAATTTTAACCTTTTAGAATTTTAGGCTTAAAAACGTGTTTTACTTATCTTGGGACTTTAGTGTCTCGAACGGGCTTTTTAAAGTCTACTTTGACTTTCAAAACTTCCATCTTACCACTTGGCTAAGTTCACCACATTAATAAATTCTATAATTAGTATATTTAACTCTTGATAGTAAGCTCTGTTAAAAAAAATATCAACAATTTGCTTAAAAAAGCAATTGATCAATATATACAAGACACGATACAAGTATCTGAGTTCTGACATAATTTATGTTCAGAACTGACGAGTATTCCCGCAATACAAAAACTGCCAACGAACCGACCGCAACTTAACCAATCAGACAGACCACATGTGAACATTTGGGACACTTGAAAGACCTTGAAATATCTAAATATAAACGATTCTATTCAATTGAAAGACCTTGAAATATCTAAATATAAACGAGAATCGAACGCACGGATGCCGAAAAAATGTTGTTGTTTAGTTTTTGTTAATTATGGCTTATTTAGCTTTCTGAACATTAAAAAGGTAAAAATATAAAATGAAAACACTGTTGCAGATAGAAATGTATTATGTGAGAGAATACACTCCAACTTGTAGATTCTTAAAAATAATCAACTCGACCCTGACGGGTCTCGTTGATTAATGTTAAGAATCTACAGTTGGAGTGTATTCTCCACTACTTATTCCTGAGTGCGGAAAAAGAAACCCGTAGGCCTTCACCTGAGTAGGCCTACTCATGCGGAAAATGAAACCCGTTATATCCAATACGGGCAAATTCTTTTGTTTCAATAATAATGTATCTAACTTGTACAACATAGATAGTGTTGTTGAAAAAATATATGGTATGGCATATATTTTTTCAACATAGATAGTGTTGTTGAAAAAATATATGGTATGGCATATATTTTTACACTTGTAATGTTTAGGGATCGTCGCAAAATGTGACAGTTTTTTTCAAACGAAGTTAGTTGCTTTTGGTGGGTGGGTGGTTTTTAGCTGTCACGTTTGGAAAAAAAACCAAAATCGCACATTGAGATTTGTCAATAAATCTTTAAAAATGCACTTAAAAACAGCATAAAATTTAATGGAACATCGTTTAATTTCTTTCGAGTCTTTATATTGTACTGTTTCTTTAGTACTGAATAAGTAATGGGTGTATATGTACACAGCTCTGGTTTACTGTTTGCGGTACAACTAAATATCATACGCAACGAAAAAGCAACGGTCTTCTTTTGCAAATTAAAAACAAATAATTTTTTCGATTCTTGGAACATTTTAAAGTAGTCCAGATCTTTGCATTTATTATAGGAATGCACATTACAGAGATGTCCATATTAATCTATAAATATCATTTTATTGGTACAGTATGCTTGTTGAATTATATGTACACTTAGATGAAATCGGGGTCGTAGCTATAATCCGATAGTCCATACGAAAAACAGTATATGTAGGCCATATAAGGACAAGGAGATGAACCCCAGGTAGATAAAAGCTATAGAGTTATTCTGAAATATACGATAGGATCTTTGTGATAAAAGAAAACTACCTACAATTCAGAAAAACGCAGGAAAACGGAACCACTTCCTGTCAGACATGCCCACTCAGAACAATACAAATAGCCCATGTACGCCCTTCTTCTTCCAAAACTATAGCAACTCGAATACCAACGAAATCACCAAAGTTTAGATTACGAAAAGGGCCAGGAATTCCCGCCGTTAACTTCCGTTGAATCAGTTCTGGTAACGTCACAATCCATCCCTGAAAATGGTGGGGGGGATGCTGTTTCTTTCCGTGATATAAGGGGTCACTTAGTGACAATTCCTTCAATCGTAACTTTTTATATATGCGCCTGTCGTAGAAGGCGGCTATAGCAGGGTCACCCGTCGAAATCCCGGGGAATAAAAATAGGACCAACTTGTCGTAGGAAGAGACAGAAAAACAAGTTCCCGTGTCAAGTCGTTGCCCATGTTGACCTATCCCAGAGTCCCCTCTTTCTGATTTTTTGCTTACAAACTTTTCTCATCCTTAATATGACTGAAATATTGCTTGCTGGACCTTAATCAATCAATCAATCAATCAATCAATCAATCAATCAATCAATCAATCAATCAATCAATCAATCAATCAATCAATCAATCCGCACACATTATTGCATCCAGCTCTATTGATGTGTCGACATTGCTTTTTAACATTAATATTTCATGATAAAGGGCGGGGGACGCTGATACGCTTTTCTTTTTTTCTTTTTTTTTTGTATTTTTTTTTTTGTATTCATTTATTTCATCTTTCTTTTCAATAGTGACTTTTCTTGGCTGGACTCGGCTACACGCTACTTGAATAAAGCCTGAAGTCGTCGCTGCTAAAAAAGATATACGGGATACTTACACTACCGGTTCATCATGACTGGATCCAGGTTTTTATGAAGTCCGTGTTGTTCAGATATGTTTTTTTTAGTTCTTGTGTGGCCCTGCCAATTGTTTGTCCGTCTATGATATCGTGTTTCCGATGTTCTGGACCTTTCTTTGGTGAGTAAACGGTTCGGTTTCTGGCCCCATAAATACACATGTTATAGTGTTAACTTTCAAAGAAATAAAGCATTTGTCGGACTATCGGACTGTCGGACTATCGGACCGTCGGAATATAGGACTGTCGGATTATAGGTCGGACCCCGATGAAATCAAGTGTCTGTAATTTGAAAGGATAAAGATTCATAGTCTAGATAGACCCTTTATCATGACATGCATAATATGGAGAATACATGGTTCTAAACCCTATATTTTTAGGTGGAGTTTGGTTTTTCACACTTTCATTTGGAGGGGGTGGGTGGGTGGTCTGAGCCAAATGAAACTAACTTCATTTGAAAAAAACTGTCACATTTTGAGACGATCCCTTAGAAATCCAAATAAGACAACAATTAAAAAAAATAAAACGACAAATTGTTATCAGTCAAAGTCCTTTCGATTCTCGTTTATATTTAGATATTTAAAGGTCTTTCAAGTGAAAAGAATCGTTTATATTTAGATATTTCAAGGTCTTTCAAGCGTTCCAAATCTTCACCTATGGTCTGTCTGGTTTGTTATTACTTGCGGTCGGTTCGTTAGTTGTTTTTGTTTTGCGAGATTACATTTTAAAAGTTCACATACTCGTCAGTTCTGAACATAAATTATGCCAGATCTGAAATACTTGTATTATGTCTTGTATATTGCGTTTTTAAACAAATTCTTGATATCTTTTTTACAACGGTTACTATCAAGAGTCAAATATACTAATTATATCGTATAGTACACTCACGGTTCAAAAGTATTTCCTCACTAAGATATTTCCCTATATATTTTATATAAAACCACTTATTTTTAAAACATTCTCCTGAAGTCATTCCTTATTCACAAAGCATCAGTAAAGTTACCGCATCCGTAAACGTTGCGGAATTGATCCGGAACACAAAATTTCTTATTCAGAAAAGATCCGAAAATTCCGCACCCGTAAACTTTGCGGAATATCTTTGCATTGAAAATTATGTTTACAAATATAGATACGTTAACTCAGTCCAAATTACAAGAATTGACGCTTCCTGTTAAGGATGCGCAACCAGTTATATTAGTAGTTCAAGAAGTAAAACCAAAATCCTACTCACGTAACATTCAGTTATCAGAATACAATCTGATAGAAGGCTATGAAATTTTACCATTGAACATTAGCAATAATTCTCCAGGAAGAGGGATGATTATGTATATAAAAGACAATGCTAAATACTCTCCTTACGAGTTAAAAGCAAAATTTCAGGAGGGACTCTTATGTGAAATTGAGTTTAACAATACTGATAAACTGGTAATTGCCGGAATGCATAGAAGTCCCAGCAGTTCTTTCGAAAACTTTCAAGAATTGTGCATCTTATTTAAGGAAGTATGTAACTTGAAGTATACACATATTCTACTCCTTGGTGATTATAATATAGTTGGTATTGATTGGAAAAGCTATACAAATGAGAAAGGTATAGATAGTATGGAATATAAGTTTATAGAAACAATTAGATACTGTTATTTATACCAGCATATAGAAGAAGACACCAGAGGGAAAGGGTCAGATCGATAAACCAAGTGTGCAAGACTTGATCTTTTCTAATGAGGAAGGGATGGTTAGTGATATTGTAATAGAATCTCCTGTTGGGAAAAGCGACCACTCAGTAACAAGCTTTCAATTTAATGCTTACATTACAGAAAAACCAATGGAGAAAAATAGATTCTAATATGACGTCCCGTATTCGGTATACAAATAAAAGCATATTTGAATAATTTAATTTGATTTGAATATTTCAACCTGATTGGCTAATCCGCCTGGAGAAAATTTGTTCTCACCCCTTGGATAAAGTAGTCCATTAAATTAGGTGAAACAGATTTTTCTATCTTACCCCGGCTCCAGGGTAAGACAAGCTACACGCCGTTTTTCCCGCAAAATTGTTTTCCATTGATGAATTAAATTGTCGATTTATAGTGTCTTGGCAGTATTTTAAATGTATTTCACAATAAAATACTAAAATACAATGTATTTTATAAATATATTATAAATGCTACTACAACAGCGATAAATGCAAGTAAAAAAAGTTTTTTGACGTTGGTGAAAAAGGAGGTATTTTTTTTTATTTACGTTAGATACGTTAGTTACGGAACAAGGGAGAGCACTCTATATTTTCTCAACGTAAACAAATATTGACACGATAGAAAGAGATGAGAAAAAGGGGTAAACATCGTAAAATGTGTAAGATTTTGTTATTGTAGAATCTATCACAAGTTTGTTAACTTTATTATTTTGAACCTCTTTAAAGCTGTCAAATGAAAATCTTGTTTTACTTTATTACGTGGCATTTTGGTCCTGTGATACGGTTCGCAAATTAATGCGCCAAAACTACTCAAAAAGTAAACAAATATTGACACGGTAGAAAGGGGTGAGAAAAAGAGTCATATACGATTTAAATCTTACCCTCGGGTGTCACAGATTTTACTATCTTGCACCTCTCCCGGTGTTAGACCCTATATGTCTATACTGGATAACCTGGGTTGGTATTGTGACGTCACCAACGTGTTAATCCGTCAACGACAAATTCAAATAGTCACATGAAATAATCGTAATTAAAATCGAGGAATCATTAGATTTTGTTGTAAACATTAAATTATAAGGAATATTTGAAATTGTTGAACAAGCTATACTTGCATAACCTGGTTTGTGTCAGTTTACGCTTTTCATAAACCGCTTCGCGGTTTATTAAGCGTAAACTGACCCAAACCAGGTTATATCGTATAACCTGTTCAACAATTTCAAATATTCCTTTAATACCAATAAAATATAGGCCACACATGCGCGCTGAGCTAAAAAAAAAAACCCACCTACATAAACACTGACTATTTTCAGAAAATTCTTCATGGTTAGCGATTTTCTATTATTGTTAATCTAAAAATTGTTGAAATAAATGAAGTTAAAATTAAATAAATCCTAATCAAGTCTTTATCATAATGAAACACGGCTTTGTTCAATCTCTACCCAGAGTTGTCGGTCCTTACACTCACTCCAATCTCTGTCAACGGCTCATGCCAAGAATATTGGCAAAATCCGTATATTAAAGGGTATCTTGATATAAACCGGTTATAATGACCCCATATATTGTAAAATATGTAAAGAATACCATATAACTAATATTTGAGAAGCTTCTTTGTTTATTTTCAAACTGAGATAAGGGATTATTTTTTTATACGGTGATCAGTCATACAGCGCTGTTCTGGTTCCTTGTTGTAATAGCACTGGTAATATTTTATAAGAAGGAAACCAGTTTAATACAAAGGTAGACTACTTTTTAGCCGTTGACAGAGATTGGAGAGTGTGTAAGGACCGACAACTCTGGGTAGAGATTGGGCTTTGTTGTGGCTATTCCGATTAACTCCGATTTCTATCGTATACTTCACCCACAACTTCCGGTTAACGGTGAAAGAAAAAATGTGAACACTGACACCACAAATAAACGGTTTAAATATCTATTAGAAACGACGAAACGTTATCATAGGAATACCTGTAATAAAAACATGGGTAAGACAAACAAAAAACATCTTTACAACGAAAAAATCCGCACATATTTCACTCTTTATGTTTATGCATTGATATGTACAATGCCGGTAACCTCTTAGCCGCCTCGAATTTTAAAATTACCGTATTTGTCCTATTAGAATCGAAATAATTCCTTCCGGCCATACTTTATTGTTATTCACATATGGGTAGGCATTATATTCATAAGATTTAACCCCTCGCTGTCGCTCGGGGTTAAATATTCATGAATACATGTATGGTCTCGTCGGGTGTTTTTCATCGTAATGTATATTCGATCACTTCCGAGAAATCCGAATAGCACGCATGCTTTTTTGAACTTTCGGGTCATGATACAATATTTTGATGGACATGGCTGAGTGAACGAGTTGCAATTTAAACATTGGATAAAACATGCTTCGGCAAAGGTAAGGCAGCAACCATTTGATTTTCTGGGGGGCGGGGGGGCTATGGATTTTTTTCCAAATCCATTTTTTTTTTACCTAGAACAAAAAACTTGTTTTTTTTCATGGCCAATCATAAACACATTATTTTTTTCAGCATATATTGAAGACAATTGTTTTCCCACTTCACTGCACCACTGCATCCTTCACATATATGGCATGACTTTTCCTGTATGAAGGCGGAGGGATTGGCTTCTGTTGTTTTTGAAGGCCACGTCCTGCCATGTGGTACTCGCGCAAGCCATTATATAGGTGCCAGACGTTTCATTGAAAGCACATATCTATTATATTGTATTCATGGCTTGGTTATTACACTATTTGTACTCACTCCCTCCAGATTTTTACACTTTAGTCAATATAATTAACATAGAGACCTAATGGGTAACTTTTTTAATAATGGACCAAAAATTTTGTAATTAATTGTCAGAGTTCGTATATATCATATATTAATAAACATCTAGAAAAAAAATTGTTGATTTGAAAACTGGATTTTTAAGAATTTTTTTTTGAAGATTTATAGAAGTAAAACGGACTATAATATAAAAGACCGCTATCATTTTAAGGCCAAGTGATCTTTTTGTGAGATGGTCATCACTGTTCTTTCAATCTCTGTACAAGTTAATTCTTTTAAAAAATATTTTTTTTATTAAGAAAATACAAACCTGATATTTTCTGACTCAGTGGAAGATGTCTGGATATTTGGTTGCTTGTTGTCTTTTTCTCTTCAGCACGGTCTGACAGGTACACTGTGTACACCTTTTTTTTTTTTACTTTTTACCCTGAACAGCAATTTATTTCTTTTTGTCCAATTTTTAAAATATTCTTTTTTTTTCTTACTTGCCCTAAAACAAATTTGTTTTCCCCACTTTCCAAAAGCAAACTTTTTATTTCAAAAAAATCCATAGCCCCCCCCCTTCAGAAAATCAAATGGTTGCTGCCTAAGCTTATTAAACTTATCAGTGATACAAATTTTAACGTTTTCTACTATTCCCAATTGTTTGTCGACATTTTCTTGCAGGTATAATTCCTTACAAAAGTAAACTAAGGTAGTAAGTGTCGTCTGTCAAACGTCAAGTGTATAGAGGTCATGGTATGTGAACATCACGTGATTACACATTCATGTTGTAAAAAAAAATATGAGGGTCTAAAAGAGTACCCCCTTATAATTATTATAAATAAAACATCAAAAATCTAATTTGTAATTGTTGCAATACCAATATTCATAATGGCTTATTTATGTCTGTATTGAGGGTCTATATGAATGCTACTGTATAATATTAATTTGTGACATAAATTGTCGAAATGGCCATCTACAGCTGTAATTTTGGTACTTTGGTTTAATATTAAGCATATTAAAACTCCAATTTAAAATTTGTATTAAAATTAGCATAAGCAGCTTTCTGAAATACCGAAAATTTAATTTGTTTTTATTTTATTTTTCAGAAAAAACAGCCAAAGTATAGACTATGGTCCCCTACAACAACTTATTGCTCCTAAAGAGCCCCAAATAATCTTTGCATTCATGAACATCAAAGTGTTTAAGGTCATTTGGTCATGTGATCGATTTCACCTGACAACTTGTTTACACATCATGGACAAGTTCAATGCTTTCAACCGTGACTTGTGAACAAAGTAAGCGTGGGATATTCATGGTCTTTGGGGAAATTATTGTAAAAGGTTTACTTTAAAACAATTTATATGAAAAATATAAATATTTTTTTTTTACTGGTTTGTTCTCAAAGCAACGTTAGGTGATCTAAAATCCATTAAACCACCATATAATGCCTACCCATATGTGAATAACAATAAAGGCTCGGGGTTAAATATTCATGAATATAATGCCTACCCATATGTGAATAACAATAAAGTATGGCCGGCATGAATTATTTCTTAATTTAAATATGATAAAGGTGATTACAACAAAATGATGGAACTTTTAAATATAGACTGGGAAACAGAATTCTCAACATGTAGTAATGATGTCAACGAACAATGGAAAATTTTTAGTAACAAACTCAACAATGCTATTGAAGAATGTATACCAATGAATAGAGTGAAAATCAGAGGATTTAAGGCAAAGAAACATACTATACTCCTAGATAAGAAATCATTATCAAGAATTAAAAGGATGCAAAGACTTTGGACTAGATTTTTAAATACTCGAGACGGTGAAATATCACTAGAAAAATCACACGACAACATGAGAAATGGATTGTAATCGACGTGAAAAGTAACCCCAAAAAGTTCTGGAAATATGCACAGTCCAAAATTAAAACCAAAGTTAGCATACCTAACCTTTATACCAACGAGAGGAAAGACACTACATCTAGTGATAAAGAAAAGGCAGTAGTGTTAGCTGACTTTTTTCATCAGTATTTAATGTAGAAGTAGATAGTGATTTGCCAACAGTAAAGTCTAGAACCAACCATAAACTTGAAAGTATTGAAATTACACCAGAGAAAGTGGGAAAGAAATTAAAAGACTTGAAAATATCGAAATCACCAGGGCCAGTCGCCAGATAACTTTCACACACGATTGTTGAGGGAACTTAGTTCGGTACTATCCGCACCATGGTCTATAATATTCAATACTTCAATAACATCGGGAACTCTACCAGAGGAATGGAAGTGTGCCATTGTGACTTCCTTGTTTAAGAAGGGTGATAGGAAAGTTGCTGGAAACTACAGACCAGTCAGCCTGACATGTATCACATGTAAAGTCCTTGAATCGATAGTGAAGGAAAACATAGTAAGCCACATGAAACATAATAAATTGTTTAGTAATAAACAGCTTGGATTCATAAGTGGCCGTTCTACAGTCTTATAACTAGTACAGGTACTTGATAAATGGACTGAAATACTTGATATGGGAGGATGTGTAGATGTCATTTATTGTGACTTTATGAAAGCTTTTGATAAGGTGCCTCATCTCCGCTTAATACACAAACTTGGTATGTACGGCATATCTGAACCCTTTACATCTTGGATCAAGTCATTTCTCCTTGGCCGTAAACAAGGGTTCTGTTAATAGACAAAACTCGGAATGGACAGATGTAACAAGTGGAATACCGCAAGGCTCTGTCCTTGAACCCATACTTTTTAGTACTGTACATTAATGATTTACCAGACGTCACTCATATTGATACCAACACATACCTATTTGCAGACGATACAAAAGTATTTAGAGCCATATTAAAACCAGAAGACTGAAAAATTACAAAAAGATTTGTATAATATGCAACATTGGGCTGACGAGTGGTTGTTATGCTTTCACCCAGACAAATGTAAAGTGATGAGGATTGGTAAATCAAACATCAACAAACACCAATACAAGTTGACAGAAGATGGCAACACACTACAATACACCGAATCGGAGAAAGATATTGGAGTCACAATAGATGAGAAACTCTCGTTTGACAAACATATTTCAGAGAAAGTCAATAAAGCCAACTCTATCATGGGATTAATGGGGTTCACCTACGCCTTTTACCGAAAGGTGGCGCATATGTTCTATCAATTATTCGATTCCAAGATGGCGGACGACGATCAGCTGTGGTCAGTGCAGAAGCTCAAAAAGTATCTACTGCGCCGAAATGTATCGACAATCGGTCGAAAAACTAACTTGATTGAAAGGTACATATTACACCGAAAACCCAAGCATACGATCTATGTTCGTTTCTTCTCAATATTATTGTATTTGTTGAATGTCCAAGTTGCCCCGACTGAAAATAAAGTGTCATACTCATATCTGATTATATATTATCATAAAATTATTATGAGGTATCTGTTTGAATGGATTCAGAGACAAGTCCATGGAAATTTGTCATATTTAATGCTACCCATTATAATTGAAAAAAAAAAAAGATTTTGAAGTTAACTGCATTTATAAAAATATATGAGATCCATATCCATATAGGTTAGGAATAAATTCATTTTTATTAAAAAACTGACCCAACTTTTTCCACACTTTTTCTTTTTAATAAACATTCAAAAACAACACACTGGAAACATCATATACATGTTATCATTCAGAATGTGAAAAAACAAAGAATATGGGGCTTTCAATAGGGGTACCCTATAGTCCTACAATATAAGACTCCGATAGGCGCGATGTTTACTTTACATGTTTTAATTTTATTTTTCCTTTTTATTATTTTTTGTTATTTAATATTTACTGTTTTCTATTTATTATTTTATTTCTGATGTCCGCGCCTCGGAGTCTTATGTCTTAAAAAGAACAATAATTATTTTCACAATTTTCAATGTTGTTTTTTATCTTTGAAATATAAATACACAATCATGTGTAATTACCCCAATAAATATAATAATTAAAACGATGCTCATTACATTTGGTATACATCTTTAAGAAAAATATGTATTCCTTATTTGTCTGGTAAATTTTCAAGGCTGCAGCAATAAAAAAAAGTCACTATGATTTGAAAGCACGCCCTAGGCCTAGTTCAATATCCTTATACCCTTGGCTAACTGGAAAATATATGCTTCCATACTAAAGTAAAAAAGCTCTTTTGCCCATAAAGTGGTATTAATGAAGTTCAAACTGCAGACTCATATGGAGCATCTGAGTTCATGTCTGTCCTGATTTTTAGTTGTGTTGCTCAATCTTCAGTCTTTTGGGTATTCGTGATTTTTTATCAGTCATTAAATATTTGTTGTGTTTGTCATGTTATACCTGTACATTTATATCATATATTGTTAATGCAGTAATATATTGACCCTTTAAGACTATTTAAGCTACTAACAGTTCATGTTGTAGCTCTAGAAAAAGGTTTCATGAATCACAAAAACATTTAACAACTTTTTAATGAATATTATTACCTGATATAATCAGTGTCAATAAATACAAAATTTAAACATTGAACCATCCTATGGTGAAGATTAAAATACATGTACATCTGTAGTTTAAGTTAATAATACATGTATGTCTTAAATGCAGTCCTTTGTACAAAATGCTTTTGAAGTACTTGTTTGAGTGTTTTATTTTTCTGTATGTGTACTTTATGTAACATTACAATCATTATGGCTTCTATAGTACAAGGTAGTACATTTCAATAAAGTTGAAAAGATGTCAGTTCAAATCTGACGAAGATAATCTATGAATTTTTTAATGTGTGCTTGGTCATATTGACTGTATTAACTTCAAATTAAGCAACTTTGGCACAAGTCCCTAGCTCTATAATGAAACTTTTGAAGGACTGCTAGTGCTCCTTTTTCAGTGTGATTTGTATATGACCACAGAAATGTTGTTGTGGTAGTATTATGTTACATGTCTGTCGTCATCAGTCTGTAGACAAAATGGTTTCCTATTTCATTGGTGGTGTAATGGTTAACATGCTCGCCTTGAGTGTGTTAGATCTATGGGATAGAGCCCCAGTCTGGTCAAACCAAAGACTATAAAATAGGTATTTGTTGTTTCTCTGCTAAGCATGCAGCATTTAAAAGTAAGAACACAGACTGGACTACTAGGAATCAGGATATTCATTAATGTGACCGAGTGGAGCGACATGTCTTCTTGCAGACTGTTGTTTTCTTTATTAGAGACCAACGATTTCATTAGTGAAAAGGGGGGGGCTTTGTTTTTTTTAATGTCAGTAGAGAATCAATTTTTTTTCACACATCAAGTAGAGCAAAAAATATTTGTTATCCATACATGATGATGAGGTACATTTTGTAGAAGATACATGCATATCATTATGAGACCTAAAAAAATAATTGTGTGTTTAAGGTTACCTGTGAAAAAGGGTAATCTGGATTTTTTTGGGGATTTTTGTTTGCATATGATATATTTGGCAAGCAGATGTTCCAACTTTGACTGTGTTTGTTGAGAAAAAACTAATAAAATAGCTAGGATAGGCACTTACTTTTAGGTAGGGTCAAGTTAGCCTAAACAAACTATATTTCTTAGGGCCGAGGTGTATTCATGTCTACTTTAAAAAAAACAAATTGGACATAGTGGAAAATAAACTTTTTTTATTCTAAAAAAATCCCCCCTCAGTAGTAAAATGGTTAGTGCTTTATGTCTTAGAGGAGCCATTCCGTGAGTAAAAGTAATATAAACTTTTTATTCAATCAACACTGGAAGACATCTAACATACATTTGTTCAGTGTACATGATAATAATCCCGACAGACACCTCGGTGATGTCATTGTGGATTTTTTAATTCAATATTAAAAATGTATAATTGGCGCCAACGTTTTTCCCAATCGAGTACAACTTTTCTCTTGTTTCTACTTCAATCGAGGCTGCGAGAATAACAATTATCTGATTGGTTGAAGAGTTTTCTTTCCACACAACATGCTTTAATATTTCATTCACACGTCGATTTCCGAAACAACGAGTCGTGTTCAAGGAATAATTCATCTCGTGGGGAACGAAATAATTCAAGTAAGTTTTGATTATTTTTTGTTTTTTGTTTGGGAAATAATTTTGGGTTTTCAATTTTTGGCTCGCCTTACACGAGAGGTTGTTCTTTGGCATGGCTATGGATTACAAGGAAAAATAGAGGCGTTAAAACTAGATATCACCAACACGGAAAAGAAAATTATTCAGGACGAGAAAAAATTGAAAAACCTTTACAATTCACAGGGAGCAAAGCCGAAGGTAGTGGTAGCAAAGGCAAAATCGAGCACACCGCTAAAAGACAATAGAAAGAATTCAGAAGAAGTTAAGCCGGGAAAATCCAGGTCAAGTCGGGGGAAATCAGAACAGAAAAAGAAATCCAAATCTAAAAAAGCAGGTGAGGTTGATTTAGAAAAATTGAGAAATGATGAAATGTTAAATGAGTTGGTTAAAAAGCAGTTAGCGGAATTTTACAAAAATGAAAAACTTCAAAGGTCAATTAAACATTTACCTAAACATACACAATTTCAGGTAGAACTGAGTTCGTAAGATTCTGAATATTCAAGCTCTGATATTTCAGTTAAATGTAAATCAAAGAAAAGTAAAAAGGTTAAAGTTTTAAAGTATAGTAGTAGAAGTGATTCTTCCGAGCCAACATATACTGAGTCGTCCGATTCCGATTCTAGTATTTCGGACAAGAGTAACATGAAAACAAATAAAAAATAAATTTTATTCCGAATCTGATTCAGGTTCGTTAAAAGATAAAAGTAAAAAGAAAAAGAGCAAGCGTAAAACTAAATCTAGTATGGTTGCCAAAGCCAGTGATGATGTTGTGAATCCCCAAACTTGGCTCCAAACAACATTACAGTATGAATTTATTAACAAGTCTGTAACTTTTCAAGAACTTGATTTAAAATTATTTGTAGCTGGTGAGTTAGAAATTATAAGTTCAAAAAAGATTATATCTTTTGAGAGAAAAGCAAGATTAAACTTATTGAAAAAAAAATGGTTTATTACAGTTCAAGTTATACATGGAAAGCGTTGCTTGATTTTTACGCAGCCTTTGTACGACAAATCGAACTTGGCAATAGAACATGGAAAAATGATCCTAGTGATTTAGAGGTTCCTTTGTTGTCCAAGCACGTGAAACAAGATTTTAATAAAAAAATCTTCATATAACGTCAAGAAGGAATTCAAGTGTGGTATTGTGCAGGTTTTCAGAAGAACAAATGTTCTAAATCGTCACCTCATAGTACTGTTATTAGAGGAGTGGACCGCGAAGTGCAACATATTTGTGCTTCATGTTATAGATTAGATAAGATTAAAAACTTTCATCCAGAATGCTCTTCCGCTTGTCCTCATTATAACGAGTGACTACATGTACATGATCAGTTAATTTCCGAATCGTCATTATGGTCGGCAAAACATTCATTGAAATGTCAATTTTGTATTGATAACCAGTGGGAAAAGAAAGCCTTACTAGGTTTTATTTTGTTACACAATAATATTCGAAATTCGGGTGTTTACAATTTTCAAGGATGTCGTATTCCTATACATTCACACTTAAATATTGATATTTGGCGTATGAAATTAGTTGATTATTGTGACTATCAGATTTGTGACTTTTTAGAGTTTGGTTGACCGGAGGGTCATACAGGAATGCCCTTTGAGTCCTCTTATTGTCGTAATCATAAAGGAGCAACTAATATTTCCCTGATGATATTAAAAATTATCTAAAGAAAGAAAGTTCTTATAAAGCCATAGTTGGACCTTTTAAATCCAATCCTTTTAATGAACCTATTGCTGTTTCACCCATAAATTCGGTGCCTAAAAAAGAAAGTCTAGAAAGACGAGTAATTGTAGATTTAAGTTTTCCAGAAGATAAATCGGTGAACAATGGCATCTTAAAAGACCAGTATTTAGGAGACGCAATTTCTGTTCATTATCCCACAATAGATAATTTAATCGATCTTATAAAGAAAAAAAAGGAAAGGTTGCCATCTTTTCAAAAGGGACTTAAAAGGGCTTACAGACAAATTTATTTAGTCCCTGGTGACATCCATCTCTTGGGTTACAAATGGAGAGGTCACATTTATTTTGACAGAGTATTAACTATGGGTTTGCGATCTGCTGCATACATTTGCATGAGAACTACTTCTGCAATTCGTTTTATGTGTTTGAAGAATGACATTGATATTTTGAATTATTTAGATGATTTAGCTAGGTGTGAATTACCAGAGAAAAGCAAGTTTGCTTTCAATTTTTTAGGTGAATTACTGAAATGTTGTGGAATAGAGGAGTCAATGGAAAAAGCCACACATCCTAGTACTAAAATGGTTTTCATAGGTATCTTGTTTGAGACAGAAAATTTAACTATCTCTATTGATGAAAATAGGTTATCGGAGATTATTGACTTGGTCACAGTATGGCTCGACAAATGTTCGTGTTCTAAAAAAGAGTTGCAATCTTTATTAGGTAAATTGAATTATGTTTCACAATGTGTTAGACCTGGGCGATTGTTTGTTTCGAGACTTTTGAAATGGCTCAAAGAAATATCCGATATAGATACTGTGTCAATACCCGAGGATTTCAAGCTGGATTTATTATGGTGGAAAACGTTCTTACCCATGTATAACGGTATTTCTATGATGTTGTCGGACGAATGGGCGTCAGCTGATCAGTTGTTAGCTGTTGATGCTTGTTTAACAGGTTGTGGTGGTTGGATGAATGGTAGATTTTTTCACACCAGTTTTCCGAAGTTCATTTTAGATCAAAACTTGCACATTAATTTATGTGAACTCTTAACTATAATGGTGGCATTAAAACTTTGGGGGTCTTATTTTTCATCAAAAAAGATATTAATAAATTGTGATAATTTAGTTTCAGTTCGTGTTCTGAATACGGGTGCCACACGGAATACATTTCTTCAGTCCTGTTTACGGGAGATCTGTTTCATTGCAGCTGTAAATAATTTTGATGTTAAGGCTAAGCACATTGCAGGCTGTGAGAACAGAATTCCGGATTCGTTATCGCGATGGGATTTGTATTCAAAATTTAGGAATAATTTTTCCTGTTTAACAAAAGATTTAGATATTATTGAAGATGATTTACATTTATCATTTTTCAGTTTTAATCATGACTGGTAATTTTATATTTCAGACGTTAATTTACAAGATCTGTATGAAGAAATGTTGCTTACTAGGAAGTATGCATATGCGGAAGGGACGTTAATTAATATTAAAACGCAATGGACTGCGTTTTTACTGTTTTGTAATTTTTACATGTTTACCCGTTTACAGTCAACACTGAGGTATTATGTATTTATGCTCAGTTCCTGAGTAGAACTTTCAAGTCCGCGCAAAGTATACGTAACTATTTAAATGGAGTAAGAATTTTATTTCTTTTACACGGTTGTAACATAAATATTTTTAGTTCCTTTGAAATCAAATTGACTCTCAGAGGTTTGGATCGCAAACTGAAGCATTTACCTCGACAGGCGCTACCAATCACTATAGATATTTTGGATAAATTTTATCAGTTTTTGGATATGAATCATCCTTGTGATATTACTTTTTGGTGCTTATTTTTGTTTGCTTTTTTCTAATGTCCAGAAAGTCGAATTTGGTTCCGGTTTCAGTTAAGAAATTTGATGGTTCCAAACAGCTGTGTAGACGTGACATAGATGTTTATAATAGTTTCATAATAGTATCTTTCAAATGGACTAAAACCATTCAGTTTGGTAACAGGGTTTTAAAATTGCCGTTGGCAGCGATTTCGAATTCCAAATTTTTCCCCGTTCAAGCTTACAAGTGTATGTGTGAGCTCAATCCTTGTTCTGTCGATTCTCCTGCCTTTGCCGCACTTCATAAGAAAGCTGTAATTCCTATCACATATAGACAAGTACAATTAAAACTAAAATCTTGCATTGGTCAAGTGGGTTTGAATCCAAAATTGTTTTCTTCTCATAGTTTTAGGAGAGGGGGAGCCAGTTTAGCGGCTAGATCAGGGGTTGCTTCACATTTAATACAATTAATGGGAGATTGGAAAAGTGAAGCATATAAACAGTACGTTGTTCACTCGTTGACAGAAAAGTACAAAGTTGCTAGGCAAATGAGAAATTTTGTAATTAAGCAATTTTAGTTATTATGATATATCATTTCAGAGAAAAAGATGGTGACATTGATATGTGATTCTATAGGAAAACACGTTAAACATATACCAAATTGCCACTACTGTCTACAAGCCTATCCATGTGCTACAATTGAAGATATAGACTATTTCATTTCATCGGGTAGTGCCTCTGTCAACTTTGATATCGGGTTGATTCATGTAGGTACTAATAATGTAAACAGTTGTAAATTAGCTGATTTTGACTATTTATACAATAGTTTAATTTGTACCACTATGAAGTTTGGAAAGCCAAGTACAAAAATAATTTGTTCCGCTATTATTCCTAGACCGCTGGATTACGATGTTACTAGGAATTTTGTAATCGGTATCAATAATGCTTTAAAAAAACATTTGTTTCAGAAGGCATTGTGAATTTGTAGCTACTTATAAGCCCTTTTTGAAGTTTGGTAGGCCAGTTTGGGAATTATATTCCCCATTGTGTAATTTCGACCCCAATAATTCTGGGAATATCAAGTTGACCAATTGTTATATTCAAGTTATCTCCCATTGTTAAACACGAGGATTTAATCTCATCGTGTTGCTTTATAACAGAAGGATTACTTCTTATTCTGTTTCCGGGGATATAGAGATTTATACAATATGTGCAATCAACATGATTAAGGGGAATTTTTGTTGTTGTTTTGTTTTGTTCAGTTCAGCCATTCATGTTGAACTTGAGTGACACTTTGTCAGTTTTCGGTTATTTCTGTTTCAGAATAAGTAACCATTAGGGTACAACCCATTAACATATGTCATTGAAATGTGCCGAGCAAACCACGTCGTATTTTCCTGGCGTCCACGGACCTCTTGTTGCATGGTCAATCTTCTTGATAGATATCCCTCACTTATAATTATTAATAACAGCATTTGTGGCATTACACGGATATATATAAATCAATATCATAGTTTACATTAGTTACGTTATTGATGCTAGCCGAGGAGTTCCGAAAGTAATAACTGATAAAACACATCCGCCACCCATTATCGTAAAAATCGTAGGTGAACCCCATTAGGCGGACTATGGAATATATGGACAACAACTCATTTAAGTTTCTTTATACTGCATTGGTAAGACCACATTTAGGGTATGCAAATCTAGTTTGGTGTCCAGATCTGGCCAAGCATATAGATGAAATCGAAAATGTACAGAGAAGGGCCACAAAACAACTATCAGTAATGTCAAATTTAAGCTACCCGGAACAACTACAGAAATTGAAGTTACCAACACTAGCCTATCGACGTATACGTGGTGATATGATTGAGCTCTTCAAAATACTAACTGGGGAAATATGACCTGGAGGTGTCAGACTTCATCACACTAAAGGGAGAATCGTCCACCAGGGGACATAACTACAAGATATACAAAATCCGCCCGCGACTGAACATAAGAAATATTCATTTATACACTGCTCTGTTGACACCTGGAATAATTTACCTGATTCAGTAGTGACAGCCAAGAATATAGTGACATTTGAATCCAAATTAGACAGACTGTGGAAAGATCAGCCACTGTACTATAATTACAAAGAGTGCATTCAGAACTACCCAACCGGAAAAAAAAATCAGCAACTCGGAATCCGCTAAAAACTGGGAGTACGAACAAGGTGCACCGGTAGGGTAAGCGTCCTCGCAAGGCAGAAATAACATTTTTTCAACACAAAACTTTCAAAAGGAAGCTATATTTTGCTTGTAGCAAACATTTCTAGAAGTAAATCTAAAATTTAAGAGGCATTTTGCTTCTTTGCTTGAGCTAAATTCGAATCTGACCAAGTGAATTAGCACGACAAAACGTCTTCATCTTTCCCGATTTTAAGGAATGCTACTTATAAATACCAAAGGAAAAAAAAAGGCGCCACAAGTCTAGCTCAAATTCTACATCATGTACTTCGCATTAGGCGGAATAAAAAATAAACATTAGAAAATGCAAGTATCTAAATATTGGTTCAACTTCATTCGTACCTTGCTTCCCATGGTGTCTAACCCACTCGGCAATCCAAAAACTCTTTCTTCCCCTAGTATTGATACAACATCCTCCTCTATACTTGTAAGGGATGGTATATCAGACCTCCCTCCTCCGGTCTTCATCTGGTCATTTTTTACGGCAGATGCCCTCTTTTTCGTTCCTCGTTTCATTCGTCCCATTTTTTTCTTCAATCCTTCCATGGTGCGGACGGTGAATGACACGGCATATACTGCATTTACTACATTTCCCCACGCTTCTTTTTTTCTTTCCATTTGACACTACATCGCTGAATTTTCCGAACAAAACATCATTGTTATCCTTCACCATGGAGACTAAGCTCTCAATTTCTCTTTCACTGAATCTTGGTTTTTTGTTCTTTTTCTCTTCCATTTTCACGCTCTGTATCAATGACGTCATGACAAAATTACGTCACACTTGAATGACGTCACACGAAAGGAGGGGATATTAGAATGAGGGGGGGGTATGAAATTTGTACCAATAAAGCACTAAATGCTCCAGTTTTTGGGTTTAATTGTAATTGAAAATTAAAAACAAAATCTAATTAAAAATAAAACATTGCAGTTGATCAAAGTATATATAAATTTTCTTTAGGAGTGGTATATTTTCTTTGTAACACTCATTACGCCGACAGACGAGTAAGTAGCTCCGTAAAACTTGCGGAAAGTTAACGGAGGCTTTGTGAATACGGCGTAAGATTTCCGTAAACGTCCCGTAAACTTTGTGTAAAAGGTCCGTAAACTTTCCACAATTGCGGAATTTCCGCATGGTTTGTGAATACGGTCCCTGATTTTCATGAAATTTTCAGCATTAATTGCAGAAATAAATATAGTTTCTTCTTCGTATAATTTTCAAATAATTTTATTTCTACTTTCTCTTAAGAATTGATTTAAAAACTAAATTAATTTTTTTCACCAAATCTTACTATATAATCATATAAAATTGTGACGTCAAGAATTTACATTTGTTTTTAAATCATAAATGCTTGAAAATAAAAGTTCGAAAACATTGCATGAAGATATCATAATAAACTCTTAATAATTCTATTATTAAAGGTGAAAATTTCATGAAAATCGTCTAAGGAATGACTTCATGAGAATGTTATGAAAATAAGTAGTTTTATATGAAATATATAGGGAATTCTTAGTGAGGAAATACTTTTTACCCGTGAGTGTAGTTTGGTCACTGTAGCCGAGTGGTTAGATGGAAGTTTTGAAAGTCAAAATAGACTTTGAAATACCCAGCAGTGGTTCGAGACACGAAAACGTCAGATAAATGACGTAAACGATTTCAATTTTGTTCCAAAAATAGGTCAAATTATAAAAGTACAGCGGCCTGTATCATCGGCCCCTATTAACGGCCTGTATCATCGGCCCCTATTAACGGGATGTATCATCGGCCCCTATTAATGGCATGTATCATCGACCTCTATTAGCGGCCTGTATGTGTATGTTATCTGGATGTGAATTGATTGATACCGAAAATATCAGCCTGCCGAGCCAGAATATGAAATTTGTTGGCGAGTGAGCGAAGCGAACGAGTCACAAACTTCATATTCTGTCGAGCAGGCTGATATTTTTCAGTATCAATTATATTCACATTCAGATGACATGTTTATCATCCTTATATCAACCATAAACACGGATACATCTATATTTGTATTTTTCGCGGGAAAAATTACATGATTCAAAATATTCAAAATACGCTTCCCGAAAACCGTAGTTCATAAGTAGTTTGCAAAATATACCATTCATGTTTACAGGTTTATATAAAGGTTAAGATTGTTGGAATTTCCCTTTAATGGGGATATTCATTTTGTTTTATTACAAACATCAAAGTCACCCATTTTCATTAAAGGTTTTGCTTACCAATGCCGTTCCGGTTTAGAAAACATGACGGTCACAACCTCCTTTATGACGTAAAAAATTATGACGTCTGAGGAGAGGTTATCAAGAATTGTGTAAAGTACATTTTTGTAGGACGATGTTTGTTGATATTTCTAACGCCACAGTTCTTAATTTGATATATGTTTTAAAAAATAATGTTAACTAGCTAGTGGTGTAGATCAATTTTATTTATTTTTGCCATCTTCACAGGAATTATCGTTTAAATGTTAGGAGAATTTGGTGATAACTCCTGCTGACTGTTGATAAGTCCTGCTCAGCTCACGCGGACTTTGATACGAGTTTTGTTTATGGAGCCAGCAGGTAGATATAGCCGGAGGGAAGGATGATAAAGCCGGAGGGAAGGATGATAAGTGATATTAGAGGCCGTATTCACAATTGCTTTGCTGTGGGTATTATTGTACAATTTTTGTTAATTGTGGCTTAGTTAGCTTTCTGTGCATTAAAAGGGAAAAAATATAAAATGAAAACACTGTTGCAGATAAAAATGTATTATGTAAGAGAATACACTCCAACTTGTAGATTCTTAAAAATAATCAAATCGACCCTTACTTTTTTTGTTAAGAATCTACAGTTGGAGTGTAATCTCCACTACATAGGTAAAAGGTGTGTTCGATACGATAGATAAATTACTAGTGATTGTTCGAGTTTTCTCTGTGGGATTTTTATTAAATTTTAAAGCTTGCTTGATATTCGAAGAAGATATAGTATAAATAAAAACTTAGAGTGTCCTTTAGTTAGAATTGGCACATGATCAATTATTTTAATCCAACAATTAACAATATATGATCCCGTGTGTCATGCGCACTGGACTTAAGTCGAGTAATGTAGGTTATGTCGAGTAATGTCATTTTGTGCAACATCCCTATTAGAACTTTATCATGTATCCTCTTTTGCGTGGAAAGAAAGCACCGTTAACAATATATTTAAGACATCTCACTATACACTGTAATCATTTAAATCCTAAAATTAATTACAGAACACAAGGATTCATGAATCTTGACCTAGACAATTGACTAGTTATACAACATACAACACAGAGGTGTATGACGCCATTAACAAAAAATACTTTCTGACACAAAATGCAAAATAAAATAAGTAAATCTCATGTAAAACTAACCCGCATTTGTTGCATCTGTATAAATGTCCGTGCTTTTCTTCCTCTACTTTTACAGTTGAGCTGTAGATAAAGTTATATATAATGATTATTATTATATATTTAATTGCTTTTATGAATAACAAATATAATTAAATATTCATTGTTAAAATTATAATTCCGTTAATTTCTCGTTCATGACTTATCACTGGATATTTAACATGAGGTACATGACGAATGTAATTTGTGAAACAGGGACTGTTTACCCTCCCGTAGCGGATCCCCGAATTTTCGTGATATTCGTGCTGCTCAATCTTTAGTATCGTCTCAGTAGTCAATGTTTAGTCACAGATATGGTTTACTAGATATCTCTATAATAGATATTTACAGTTCCTAAATAATGTAATTATTATTAAAACTAAGGTTCTTCTCCCTCAAGTTTAAGTGACTTTAGATACTTTTGACTATCTTGTTTATGCCTTTTTATTTACTTCCATCCAAAGACTTTTAAATCATTCATCTTTCCAGTCATTTAATAATGAGCGTACCCACTGTCGTCAAAGAGCTCCGATCGCAAATGTTTTGGTCAATATCCGGGATATTTTAAAGCGGTATTCTTAAAGCAGACACGGATAATTATCGTAAGTATTTATAAATATACTGTGTATATAATGTTTTGAATTATGATGCTTTATGTTTGTTATTATTATTAATTTCATTTTCTGTCCAAATATCATTTATTTTTGCAGCGTAAAATTAGATTTTTCTATAAGTTATAAGGAATCCGGCTTCAAAATCATTAAAATCAACTGAAATATTGCTATATCTTGCATTTACGAATGAATTAAATGTTGCCCAAAAAGAAAAAAAATATTTACTGCCAAATTATAAATTTTTGTTACCCATAAAAACTATCAAATAAAACGTGTTTCTGTAACTTATAAATGTTGTGAAATGTACGCGTATCGGGGAAAAAACCTGCATCTGCTCGTGTATTGAGATCGATCAAGAAATGGACGTCATCTTATTAATTATCGACATTGTTTACGGAGTTTGTCGAATCGTCATTAAATCAATACAACAATGCACTTCTTTCCTTTTTTTTGTGAATCTGCTTTTAGTCGGTGTTAATTACGGACAAAGAACCATGCAAGTTAGCAGTTAATAAGCGACAAAATACAAATTATTCGTTTTTACCTGTCACTGTTAAGGTCAATTGCATACGGAAAAGCGAGGTCAAATTATTTTCTTGCAAGTAAATTAGTAATCGATGGTAATTTTCGTTCTCAAAAGGCGGAAAGTGGTTCGATAAGCTGTTTAATGTGAAATATTTACCTTTATTTCATCATTTTAAAGCTATTTACCAATTTCCAAAACATATGATTTTTTTGGGTCAAAATCGTAGCTAATGCCCCTTTAAAAATACTATTTTGTTGATGAAAAGTCAATTAGTAACTAGTTATGCCCTAAAACATAATGTCAACATATGTTTTGATATCCGGCTTGGTCAAAATGTAAACATGTATACAAACCGGTTGGGTCATTTATAAATAAACGGGTTTGTCAGTAAGTAAATACCACTGATCTTATTGTTATTGAGCATTATATTGCAATTTAACAATAGTTATGAATAGGAAATATCTCAAAGGCGATAAATACTGATCCATAGTATGAATATTCGCCATGGCTGATAATTTCAGCTATTTTGTACAATAAAAAAAATCGTTATTTCTATGTTAAATTGCTACTGTCGCAAACACTTGATTGTTTTAATGCTTTTTGTGGCACTGACATCACGGTTGGTGCTCAATACGCTACACTCACTTTAAGTTAAGTAGCTGTCCAGGCGTATCAATTGAGTAGTGGAAGATTCTTTTTATAACGCAATATTTTAATTTTATATTCCTTGATAACGAAGTAAGTCACTCTGTGGAAATAACTTCAGGGATACGATATATATATAGATTCTCCTTCAGTTGCCCGTGGGTTACGATATTTCTCCACTCAAGAGAGTTAAGCTAAATTGTTTAACCACAAGCCGTCAATTTAACTCTCGTGAGTGGAGAAATATCGCAACCCACATTGTCAACTGAAGGAGAATGTGTTTCTCCCATTATTTAACACGAACTTTATTTCAAAATTTGAAATTAATGCGGGGAAAGGCACGAGACATTTTAATCCTCTAGAGGATTACAGATTTTTCCACCACTGGTTCAGCGGGGTTAAAACGGAGGAGTATATGAGAATGTCTGAGTAACTCTCCATTCCTTAATTCCTATTTTTAAGGAATGGAGAGATACGAGGGCATTCTCCAACTTAAAATCCACCCATTGGAATTTATTAATTTGATTAATTATTAATCTTGTAACAAAAAAAGTCTGTGTATAATATCTAGAGTATAAAGAGAACAGTAATTCTTCATTCTTTAAAAATAATGGAGAGTTTTAACAATAGATTTACATAAAAGGTGGATTTTAGTTAAGTTTCTTCACAGTATAATGTTTACATTAACATCACAGATAAGAAAATTAACAAAGGCTGTAGAATTCCTTTCCGCACGGACGATTTGGGCAGTTTGTATACAAAGATTCATGCTTTGGATGTTATAGTCCCCCTCCCATCAACTAATATTAATGCAAAAAGAATTTCAATCACTCGTATATATTTAGCTTTTTGGGGGGGGGGGGATAAATGCTATGCGATCTTGTAACGAACGCACAACTCTGTCGAGTCTTATTTATATTACATTATTTTAGTTAACAAAGCATATTTTCGGAGGAGTGAAACGAGGGAGAAAGAAAAAAGACA
>MJUT01012750.1:66142-84911 GCA_002080005.1 Gigantidas platifrons | reverse complement strand
GGACACTACAGCAGCAGTGTTAATGAATGACAACATAAACATGGACACTACAACAGCACTGTCAATCAATGCTCATAATAAACTGACTACTAGCTAGTAAGGTTTTTTCCCCAAGCTATAAATTATGTATTGAATGATTAATCATGTTTATTATCTGTTTTCTGATTCTAACCTTCCCATAATTCCAATGTTATATGATGACATCATTGCCAAATTAACTTCATTGAAATTTAAAAAAGATCTTATTTTTTTCAGGTGCAGACGGAAACCAAACTCCATATGTTACCTACGCCTTTACCTTAGCCAATGAAATCTCTAAAGCAATGAAGTCAGATAAGTTTAGTTTAGCTGAAATCTATATTGTCACCCATGATTGGAGTATGGCTTCAGCTATAGCTGATTATTTTGATACAGTTGATTCCATTACAAAGGTGCCATCATTCAAAGGACGGAATCAAAAGAAAGATAAAAAGGTAGAGCAAGCTGCTGACAAAGAACAAAGCAAAGATGATTTCCAGACAAGTGGTAACCATATTGATGTAAAACTGGATACAACTGTAAGACATGGAGATGTTGAATGTTGTTTTCTATGTATGGATAAACTGACTGCTCCTAGGAAACTCCGACGTGGTTATATTTTCTGTGAAGAATGTATTGGTATGCAGTTTAAAGTTAAACCGGTTTCTCCTCCTTGTGGCTCCATACAAGGCATTGTGACAGGTGATCAGCCGCCAGGAAAAATTCATGTTTTCAGTTCTAGGACTCCGTTACCAGGATATCCACAGTGCGGTAGAATCCATATAGAATACACCATTTACGATGGAAAACAAGGGGTATTTATCTTTTTTTTTTAATTTGTTTTGAAATAATACAAATGTATTTGACAAAACTGAATTATTTAACCCATGCTGTCATGTGATAGGTCGATGTCCTGACGCAACCGGTTTTACCGAGAGGAAAATATATGCATTGATAAAAAATTGTAATTAATTAATTATTGCGTTAAGCTTTCGTGTTTCTAAAAAAACTGCATAATCTATTGCAAAATACCCCCCCCCCCCCCCACAAAAAAACAACAAATTACGGTACCAAATGAACAAGCGGAATGACATATATTTTAAGATTGTAGTTTTTTTATATGCACTGCCTATCACCACTAAAAGTTGTAAGTTCGAACCCCGTTATGTGATAAAGTTTGTCAGTCACTTGCGACAGGTCTGTGGCTTTCTTTGGGTACTCTGGTTTCCTCCACCAATAAAAGTGACCGCCAGCGATATAACTGAAATATTGTTGAAAGTGGCGTTCAACACTATAAACCAACCTACCAACCTAACTTTAAGATTATACGACCTTGAATGCAATCCAGGTTCTCACGGGCTTTTGGCCACTGACACATTTTAAGTTAATGGAAAAACAAAATATTTTTAGCCAAAGGCTCGCTTTTCTACCTATTTCTGAAGCTCGTGCAAATGAATTTTATGTTTTTCGACAATGTATTTTATATAGGCTGAGCATCCTAATCCCGGTCATAGTTTTGAAGGAATTCAAAGAACTGCATATCTACCAGATAACACCAGAGGACTATTGATAGCCAAATTATTGAGAGTGGCTTTTGATAGGAAACTAGTTTTTACCATTGGCCATTCCCGTACAATGGGGAAACAGGGAGTTGTTATATGGAATGACATTTATCATAAGACAAATCCACACTCGGGCTCACGGTATGTTTTCTTTCTGGAGTAGTTTGATTGGGTCCCATGATTAATTATCTTAAACCTTGTCACGTGTGCATATCCAAAATCTTTCTATTTTGTTTATTTTTATGGTCTATACTGCTATGGATCTGTCATCGATGCCACCGTCCATCTGTGTACACGTACAATGTTTTCTGTATAACTTTTAAAATTGACCAATTCTTCTTAAAATGTAACACACTGATCATGGATTGTTTTCTTTATTTAATTTATCAACCAATTGTAATTTTGATGATTCAAGATGTACATATACCCATAACCCAGGGTAATTCACCACCAGTTTGGTATCTAGGAAATCTAGTTGATTAAAGTGAGGATATTTTGTTTTTATAAAATCAATAAAGGCAGGTCTAATATTATCAGTAACTTTACAATCAAAGAAAAAGTGGAATTCGTCATCTAATGTTTTACAAAATTTACAATGTCTTTGATTTCGTGGAATATTTTTGCAATGGCCTAGTTCTATTTCTAAGTTATGATCACTTAAGCGAAATTTTGTCAACAATTGACATATAGCTCTCATAAAAATGTAAAGATTCTGATTGGATAACAAGCCGCATACATCAAGCTATGTATACGTCTGTAGCCGTATATATATATATAGATAGAAGTCTAGAAGATTCTGCAACGTTACCGATAAAGCTGTTACAAAAAATATATTGACAAAATTTTCGATCAACAAATGACCTTCTTCAGTGTCTTTTGACAAACAGAACAAATGCATATACATATATCATTGAAATGCCTGTGTAATCCTGTAAGCTGAGGTCAGTTTCCCAGAAAATCCAAGAGTTCATAGAATGATGCATTTCAAATTGAAGTTGTGACATTTCAAACATAGAAGCTTTCAGGATTTAAATGCTCCTAGGTTGCACATTTAGGTTTAAAGATATTGTTAAATTTGCATTGAATTATCGGGGAATGAGAACAGAAATCGTTTGCTTATATTATAAATACATTACGTACCTATCTTATCTTTGAAAAGATTCGGATATCCAGATACAACCTATTTTGACAGAGTTATTGATGAACTGGCTGCTAAAGGTGTTACAGAGAAAGATTTATATACATAAACATGACTGAACACAGCAGACGACACACAGCAGACGATACACCACATACAATATCAGCAGACGATACAGAACAGACTATACATAGCAGACGATACACAGCATACAATGCACATCAGACGATACACAGCATACAATGCACATCAGACGATGCACAGCAGACGATACACAGCAGACAATACACCACAGACAATATCAGCAGACGATACACAACAGACTATACATAGCATACAATGCACATCAGACGATACACAGTAGACGATACACAGCAGATGATACACAACAGACTATGCATAGCAGACGATACACAACACGCTACGCAGCAGACCATACACAGCAGATTTTCTATATTTGTTTAACTTTGTGTGAGAAAATAGTGTTGATTTTCATTGATGAATAGTGATCAGAAAATAGTGTTTCACTGAATTAGAATGAATTAAGTGAGAAAGATTACCGATGATAAATAATTATTATTATATTACTTAGTTTTTACAATACTGTTGTTATTTTGTATTTTGAAATGTTCATAACTGGCATGATTTTCCTAAAAATCATATTTATTTATATGTTTCCCCTTTAATTCTTTGTACAGCCTATATATAATAGAAAGAAAAATGATTTTTATAAAACCAAGATTTAGTAAGAATTATATATTTTTTAGGAAAAACTTATCCATCTTTTTCTACACCTTTTCTTTTTATTAAATATTCAAAAACAACATACCAAAAGTATCATATACATGTTAACATTCATAATATTTAAAAAAAAAAATGGAACCCATTTTCAATAGATAACAAAACTCTGGGGTTTAAATAGGGGTACCCTCATGTTTTTTTAATGAAAAATTCACTAATAAGGACAATAAAAAAAATCAGCTTTGAAATATAAGAACACAATCATGTGTAATTGCATTTTTTTTTTGTATCTTAATAATTATAATAATTTAAATGGATGTTCATTACATTCTCGGTCGGTATAGACGTTTTCAGAAATCGGTGATTACCTAGTTATCATTCGTGGACACTAGGTGGCATTACTATCGTCCGCCATTAAGAAAGTACAACAATCGGTTGTTTACACTAGTTACGATTAATCAGTATGTATAATTGGATTAGATAAACACGCTTCAGTCGTTATTTTATGGCTCCTCATGAAACTTTTTTTTCAGATAAAGAAATTCAGATATTCAGATGTTTTAATTTGATAAAACTTAAATTCCTTTTCATCTTCACTACAGATCCTATAAAGAAATTGACCGATAAAAAGTTTTAATTTATTTTACAATTTAACACACAAAAAAATAATAAAACAGAATTGAAAAATGCACCTTAAGATGTCACATTCAAAGTTAAAGGGGCATTAGCTACGATTTTGACCCAAAAAATTATATGTTTTGGAAATTGGTAAATAGCTTTAAAATGATGAAATAGAGGTAAATATTTCACATTAAACAGCTAATCGAACCACTTTCCACCTTTTGAGAACGAAAATTACCATCGATTACTTATTTGTATTTTGTCGCTTATTAACTGCCAACTTGCATCGTTCGTTATTCATACATGTAATTAACACCGACTAAAATTCACAAAATATAAGAAATAAGTGCATTGTTGTAATGATTTAATGACGATTCGACAAACTCCTTAAACAATGTTGATAATTAATAAGATGACGTCCATTTCTTGATCGATCTCAAAACACGAGCAGTTGCAGGCCTTTTCCCTGATGCGCGTATATTTCATAACATTAATAAGTTACAGAAACACGTTTTATTTAGGCATCAATCATATCTGATAGTTTTTATGTGTAACAAAAATTTACGATTTGGCAGAGAATGCCCCTTTATGTTCTTTCCTATCAAATTAAGCACACTTGTTATCATTATTACTTCACTTTAAGACTAATAAACATAGATACAAAATGCAACTATTTTGCGTTTTCGATTTTCAAGCCATCTTCCAATTTATTTGTACTTAAAAAATAAATTTAAATTTTTTTCTTCTTATAAATGTGTATAAATTTCTTCTATAAATTTCAATTTCTTATCTATTTTTTATTCTTATTATGTAACAATATGGTCAGGTTGTTATTTTCATTGAATGGCATCTCAAAATAGATTGCTTCACAGTAGGGGGCCTTCCTGTAAATTGGGTACATCCTGTATATTACAAGACAACCTAATTCCGATCACCTAGAAAATATTCACACGACATACATATTTTTTTTTATAACCACAGTGACCAACCTTGCAAAGGACACAACTTGAAGACGGCTTGAAATTCGAAAACGCAAAATAGTTGCATTTTGTATCTATGTTTACAAGTCTTCACTTTAAATCGTATAATAATAATTTCAAAAAGCGTATATTATAATTTATATATTTACTTTTAATTTCATACAAAATATTAATTTGATTACCCCTTTTTTCTTATGCTTGAAAAGCAAAAAAACAAAAAAAAAGTGCATGCAGTAGGATTTATACTGATTTTTTATGGGGAAAATAACGGTAATTAAAAATAAATAATAATGATACATGCAAGGTAATTTATTTGTTGTCATTATAACACAGCAGGTGTTATCATTGAATTTCAAGCCGAAATAACAGTACATTGTGACACCTGAACTAGAGAAACCATATATTAGCGTATCGATAATTATAAGCGCCGAGAAGATAATATTTTTGTATATTATTAATGGCGGACACACTCGGAAGTCGATAATGGCCACGCCCATGTTTTTAAGAATAAAAAGGTTTATACATCTATATGAAAAATGTACAAAAAAAAGTATTCCTTATTTGTCTGGCAAGTTTTCGAAACTGTGCAGCAAGTAAAAAAGTCACTATGGTTTCAAAGCATACCCTCATCCTTATACCCTTGACTTACTGGACAATATCTGCTTCCATACTAAAGTAAAAAAGTTTTTTCTTAAATTTAATGCCACAAAAAGGGAAACCAAAAAAGTAGGAAGGGCGATTGCCCCCAGCTCCTCCACCCATGAAGTGGTATTGGTGAAGTTTGAACTGTAGACTCATACGGAACCCCTGAATTCATGTCCTCTGGATTTTTAGTGGTGTTTGTTGCTCAATCTTCAGTTTTCTGTGTATTCGTAGTTTTTTGTCAGCCGTTAAATATTTGTCTTTTTGTTATGTTATATACTTGTATATTTATGTTATGTATTTATTGTTGAAGTAATATATTGACCCTTAAAGACTAATTATCAGTAAAGGTTGCTCTCAATCTGTAGTGTTATAAACAATCAAAGATTCTCAAATCGGAAGTTGGATTATGTAATTTTCCTGCAAGATTGTCTCTCTTTGATGTTTAATTTACACACATTTATTTTTGTGAAATAAATTATGTCAAGGTTGATAAATAATAGAAGTAATTTGTAATTTATGTTAAAATGATGTGGAATGTGTTAAAAAAAAACAACAAGAAAACACTGATTTATCGTATAGGACCTAAAACCTTATTTTTTCAATTAAATTTCAACTTAGAATTATGTTTTCAGGAAGAAAAAGTGTTACTAATTTTATTTATTGTCCATACACCTGATTTGATCATCCCTACTATATAATTTGCATATATTCGAATAATTTGTACTCGGGTCTCTTTATTTAACCCTGTTGAACATATCATCTTGTACTCTGTCTCGTGGTCGGACATTATTGAGAGTGATTGTTGTTTAACTCCAACTCAGTACTGAATTTTTCGGCTATAATCCACTTTTGTACAATACACTATACCTACGAAACTGGGATTTGTCACACTGTTTAAATAACTTGTATGATAAATTTATAATTGACAGCAGTTAAATTTTGGTTCAATTTATATATAGTACAAATTATACTACACAAATGACCTTAAAGTCAGTCATTCAATGAAATATCCAAAAAAAATTTCAAACGTCTTCATTTCTTTGATATAAAAACTTCTATTATTTTAAAACTCACAATATTTAATAATTAAACATAAACTCAAAAGTAAGTAATAATAGAATTATACAAAATTCTAATATAATTTTTTCTTAAGGGCACATTTTCTCATTGAGAAAGTCGTGGTCAAAAAACATATAAAGTTAAAGTTAAAAAGTCAAAATCAATTATGATATATACCTAATCGAATAGTGTACGGGCATCGTATGTTGTGTATGTTTTACTATTATACTGGACTTGCCGTAATTGTTATATTGGACTACCATATGTGAACATTGTTTATTTGTTTTGTAAAATATTATTTGGATTTATTAATAGAACATTTAGCTGAAATGAGTTTGATTTTTATATCTACCAGCTAGTTTTCCCCACGTGTAAATTCGCTACACGTCACTTATTAAGCCCCGTTCTCATGACAAAAATTTACATACGTGAGCAACTTTGCACATGTGTAAATTTACCTGAGATTTACTCACGTGTGTAAAAGTTAATTTGCTAAGCGTTCATATGATTTTTTTTTTTATATCTACACATTTGACGGTGAAACATGAACGCTTTCGTTCGTTATCGATGCCAAAGAAGGAGATTGTTTCCATACTTTGTGGGAGCGGGTTTGGTCATTAGACTGGGTCATGAAAAAAGGACATGGAAAAAAGAACGTTCTACGGACTGGTTTGACCACAGTCGCTTGAATTTCAATGATTTAAATTTTTTTTTAAAGAGTAAACAAAAATATAGTATATAGGGGAAGTTGTGAGATGCATTTCGCTACAGTCGGCATGTTGGAACTATTCCGCACTGAATGAAAATATTTCTAATTTCGAGTCTCCCCTTATATTCGTACAAGCGAAATTAAACAGTCAAATATTGCTTTATAAATTTCTCAAATGATTTAATTAATAGATTAATATTCATATGAAGTGCTTACCGCTAAATTTATGACTTTACAGATGCTTTGAAATAGTATTTCTCATTCAGTGCGGAATAGTTCCACCATGGCGACTGTAACGAAGTCAGAGGCTGAACGTAAGTGAAAAAATGGCCCATACGTTTGTAAAATGCTCGGAATGACGGTTCTTACAATACGGAAGTATAAAAAAAACATGTCCAGTGTAGAAAAATATCCACGAAGCGTATCACTTTGCGTCCGTTTAGGCCTAATTACGATTGCTTACATGTTGGCGCAAATATGCATTTCACAACTTCCCCTATACTATATATATACCAGGGCGGATCCAATAGGGGGCGCACCCGGCGCGCGCCCTCTAAAATTGGAAAACAAATATGATTTTTTGCGTAAAATCGTGATTTTTCACACGAAATACCGAAACAAATTTCGCGCCACCCTCTGCTCGGCGCGATTTTTTTAAGTGTTTCCCCTAACTTGAAATCCTGAATCCGCCCCTGAATTTACAGAAATACTCACCCAAATACATTTGCACGTGTGTAAAAATTAATTTGCACTTGGTCCCTACCAAGTGTAAATTTGCATATGTTGTAAATTTACATCTGTGAGTAAATGCGTTCACATGGACGAATTTGCACCCGTGTGTAAATTTACATATATGCAAAATAATTTACACATGTGTATATTTGGTCATGAGAACGGGAGAAGCAACAAATAGTAATTTTTATAGTCTTTGGTTTGACCCGATATGGGCTCGAACCCACGATCTATCACACTCGAGGCAAGCACGCTAACCATAACACTATGTGCACCGATGCGGTCAGCGTAATAGTAGATGACATTGTATCTCTAACAAATGCAAGATGACCAAACAAATCTGGATGTTATAACTTGGACTTTCACTCTGCCAAACAAATCTCCATGTTAGAACTTGGACTTTCACTCTGTCAAACAAATCTCCATGTTGGCCTTGCATTCGGCCAAACACATCTCCATGTTTGATTTTGCAGTGTAAGGACTATATAATCAAATTTCAATAGCATTACGTCAATAATTCTAATACTGAAACATTACAAAGACAAAACGCTGTAAATATAAAAGAATAAAATAATAAACAGAATAAGGGAACGACCATTTAACTTGAAATTAACTTGGGGTTATGGTTTTTTCCTAAAACAATATTCTGATTCCCAATGATGCTGAAAAAAATATTCTGATTTTGGTGCAGGAAAAAAAATATTCTGATTTTGGTGAAGGAAAAAAAAAATAATCTGATTCAGAGTTTTTGTCATATAACCTAATGTTAAATTCTGGAAAACAAATTTGCGCTTAGTGCGACAAAAAAAAAAAAAAATATTCTAACTCTCGTGTTGTCCGAAAAAAAAACATAACCCCCCCCCCCCTCTATCCCCCCATGCAAATTAAATGGTCGGTCCCTAACTCATTGTCAGAACAGTTCCGTATCCAATCAAACAATCGTAGAAAACAGAGGCAAAATGTGGACATACACTCCAATAAAACGTTACAGAGATAAACTATAGTCTTACAGACACAAACCTCCCATTCTAGTGAAATTATCCCGTCAAACAAGTAATAAAAACGTAGATCTAAAATATATTATTAAATCCGAGTATAACTATGAAACAATTACAATTTATACTAGAATGGATTTAAGGTAGAGGTTAGGTTTATGGTGTTTAATGCCACTTTCAACAATATTTTAGTTATATCGTTGCGGTCAGTTTTATTGGTGGAGGAAACCGAACTACACAGAGAAAACCACCGATCTGTCGCAAGTCAATGACAAACTTTATCACATAATGTTGTATCGAATACACCTCGCCATGAACAGGGTTGTCACAAATTTAATGGTGATAGGATATAGGCACTTATTGTACAGGTTGTTGTAAATCAAACTAGCTACCATTCGATCACGACCAAAGAGGGCCTAATGGATTTAGAATGTTTTGCATGGTTTAATTATTCAGTTGTTATACATATAATGGATAAAGAAAATGTTGGAGAAATTAAATACAATGTATAAAGACATTATTAGACAGACGACTCACTGCTAAAGAGACGCTGCTTGAACAGACGGGGAAAACATAGTTTTCTACTACATGTACTTATAATTCTGAAAGTAGTTCTCCCTGCCTAGCCTATGCATATACTCGTCATGTGATTCTACTTCCAAAGCAGAAATATAATAATGGATAAGAAGTAAAAAACACAAATTGTCACCCATTCAAATAATATATTTAAAATGAAGGATTTTTAAGAGTTTTGGTGATGATCCAGTACAAATATAAAGTGAATATAAATAGAGGATTAAATTGGCCTTTACTCTGCTTAAAAATCAACCCTCCATCAATAAAACTGACCGCCACGATACAACTGAAATATTGTTGACAGTGGCGTTAAACACCATTAACCAAACCAATCATAAAATGCAACCATGTTAAAATGGAATCACAAGGCACAATTTATTTAGTTTGCATGATCGCGTTTTACCAAACACCGTGACATCAATGACTGGATATATTCACTCGACACCTAATTCTGATTTCGAGCCACCCATACAGTATTTGCTCCGTACGAGAAATGTTTGAGCGTTCAAGGACTAGGAAATAAATGGCCCCCATCTACCGATAATATTACACATTTAATAGCATATTTGTCGTTGCAAGGCTTGTCGTTTAGAACAGCTCAATTGTATACTTCAGCCATAGGGTACAAATGCAACGTTTCGGGCTATCCCAACGTAACACAACATTTTGTAGTGCGCAAAGTTTTGGAAGGGTTGACTAGATTGAAAAGTAAAGCAGATACTCGTTTGCCTATCACAACATCTATTTTAAATAAGTTAGCATCAGTTTGCCAGGTATTTGCTATAATAAGTATGAAGATAAAATGTTTAAAGCTGTGCACATTTACCCTTTCATTTTGGGGGTTCTTAAGGATCGGAGAAATAGCTCTTTCAAAAAATAATAATGCCGGTCAAATATTAGCTCTAGATGATGTAAAGCTCACCCTTGATAAGTTAGTGATTCATTTAAGGTTCTCCAAAACTGACCAAACTGGAAAGGGTGTGTCGATAGAAATTCCAAAAATAACCGGTGTATCAGGCTGGATGGTCCGGCCGCCAGATGTTCCGGACGGCCAAAAGTGCCTAGGCAATTTGTTCCGGTTCGGAACTTTGAGCCTAGGATATTTGTTCCGATGCCAGGCAATATGGGCCGACCTGCTTTTACATTTATAAGCCTATATATATTTTGTAATTTACAACGTATTATCAATAAAAATATTCATCTCGGCTATGCGTGTACATGCATATACATTAGTTTTGCAAAAATCATGACATGGCATGATAAATTAAAACAATATATATTTGTTAATTCGTAATTCGTTTGTTTGGTTGTTGGCAAGTTCACTAAAATCGAAAATGTTGGTCAACGGTTTGATAAAATAGCCGCGAGTGTCCCATGCGTAATACTATATATATAAACTGAACACTTGTCATCTCAGTTCCACATTGTTAAATTCATTTGTACAATATTTCACTTCAGGTTAACATGGACGAGAGTGCGTACTCGACACTGTTGAAAATACAGAATATACTGAAATTTAACAGAAAGTGAAAAAAGGAAGTTAAGGAAGCAAGCAAAACATTATGTCTCAAAGGATAACCTTTTATACTACGTTAGTGCAAAGGGAGAAACTAGACGAGCGTTAGAGAAACAAAAGCATAGGATCCTTCGTGCTTGCCATTCCGATAGTACCGCTGGTAAATATATCTTCTATGTCTTTTAAATACCGAGTCAGACGTTGCATGGTATTACTAGAGTTATTGTATTATAATGCATGCAGTACAGTTACAAAATTTAACTGTAATACGGAAAATATGAAACATTTGAAATTCAATTCACAACAGACTTTTAGGTTCCTTTAAAAAAGAACAGCTATATATTGCATTCAACTTGGGTCGGAACAAATTGCCTAGACCCGGACCATTCAGCCTAGGCTATTCATTCCGACCGGCCCTTTTAGCCTAGTCTATGTATTCCGGCCGGCCCATCTGGTGGGTCGGAACAAATTGCTTGCTACACCGGCAGTACAATATGTCCTTTTCTAAATGTATGAGTATTAAGCCATCAGGCCGAAAACAACCGCAACAAAACCATTATTTTGTCATTATAACGGGATTACATAACAAGGCAGCAGTTCTCTGCCTTGCTTTCAAAATCTCTGAAATTTTCGGGAATAGAAGTCGGTCAATACAAAGCACACTCCTTTAGAATAGGGGGTGCGACCGCCTTGTCTTTGGCAGGGTATTCAGACGAAGAAATACAAAGCAGGGGCCGGTGGAGGTCTGCTGTCTTTTAGTCCTATATTAGGCTTCCTCATACCCCTGTTTAAATTTCATCAAATATTTCAGGAAATACTTCGGTTTGGATATTGGGATCTTCAATCATTAAACGAGCATGGCTACATGCAAGGATTAGGAATCGACCTGGTGGCACAAATTTGACCCTTGAAAGACATGGTATAAATTTATGGTCGCAAGGCTACAGTGGTCTGAGACTGAACCATCTTAAATCTAAACTTAGAATCCTGTCAAGTCTTGAAGATACCCCCGACGTTATTGTCTTACATGTTGCCGGTAATGACTTAGGGGCATATGAGATAGGAGATTTAAGATATTTTCTTAGGGCTCAATTAAGATATACCAAAAGGAATTATCCTAATACAAAATTGATATGGTCCCAAATTCTGCCACGGACAAATTGGAACATGTTTTGCTCGATGACAGGAGTTTTAATGATTTTACGAAATATTCAAATTTCTACGACCGTGCCCAAACTTTTGCCAATATGTAAATTAACAAAATAAAAATTAAAATTCTTTACTGAATATTTTTAATATTGCCATTGATAATTATCATGTCAATAATCACGTATATTCATTCGCCTACAGAATAGATGGAATTATTGCAGTAATTTTATTTTTGTTGCTAGAGTTATCCTTCATTGAACAAAAACCGCATAGTTTGAAACCAAGGCATCCTTCAAATAGAGAGTTATTCCCCTTGTTACACGATTGTGTTACACCCTTTTCAAGTACAAAAGTCTTTACCGGAAATATCCCAGCCCTTTCCCTTTAAACCTTCATGAGGTGAGGTCATCATAAATTTCTGACTTAAATTTGTGTTAAAAACCCTTCCCACCCATTCTCTGTATATAATTTGAACAAGATACTGCTGTTGTGTTTCTATTTTTCAGCTCCAATATGGTAGTCCAGATTACATATAAACAAATGTCGGCATGGCTGTAGATGGTCAGAAATGGAACTGTAGTGCTTTCATAGCCAGCGAAGACAAGTTATTGTAGCTGTTTCCATGATATGTGATGTTTCGTACAAACTGTACAATAGAGTTGACCTCTGTACCCAGGGTCAATTCAAGTGTGTTAAATTTTTTTTATAAATATTGTAAATAATTTGTTTTCAAAGTTTTCGAAAGACGTTAATTAAATTTTAATTTTCGTTGGATGGAACAATTCACTTTTGAACTCCATGCCAGGAGTTAGTGCTTTTATACATATGATTGAATGCTTGATGAACATTTTGCACTCCATGCCAGGATTTTTGTCAACTTTGCACTCCATGCCAGGAGTTTATTTGAACGAACTTTGCACACCATGCCAGGAGTTTATTTGAACCTTGCACTCCATGCCAGGAGTTTTTCTAGACTTTACACTCCATGCCAGGAGTTTACTTTTTATGAAAATATTTTGCTCCATGCCGGGAGTTTTAATGATTTTACGAAATATTCAAATTTCTACCGCCGTGACCAAATTTTCGCCAATATGTAAATTAACAAAATAAAAAGTTGAATTCTTTACTGAATATTTTTAATATTGCCATTGATAATTATCATGTCAATAATCTGCACTGGTTGGTTTTTTCTTCAACGTCTCCCTTACTTTTCTCGGATTTTCTACTATCCCAACAACAAAGACCTTTTCGCCATCCACGTAAATAGCCAGATTACCACTATCTATATACTCCTTCAACAGTAACTCAGGATGTTTAGATGCCGGCACAGACTGATAGTAGTTAACTTTATTGACTTCATCACTTAAAACTAAAATAACATATTCCAAAACACTTTCATCAGTATAATTTTTAACTTCAATTGAAAGACATTGGTCACCAGGTTTAACACTTTTCACATTCCAGTTCAACTTGAGAAGCTCATCACATAATGCAGTTTCTAACTCTTTAAAATGAAAATTCAGCAAGTACTGCATTTTAACTGGCGCTATGCCAGATTCTTTACAACCACATTGTTCTAGGATCTTCATGTCTTCTTTTCTTTTAATTGACACATGGAAATCTGTCCATGCCTTCTGGAGGATGCCACCTGAAAGACAAAATAATCATCATTAATGAATGGTGGTATAAAACACAAGAATACTTTAAAACATCTTCCCACAGGATCCTTTGTTAAACTATGCTCAACAATGGTCGCCATATTGGTTTCTGTTTGACATAAAAATCACATGTTTTGTTTCCAACAAAAACCTAAAAGTACATCTGACTAATCATTTCAGGGAAACAAATAAATAAGTAAATACATAAATAAAATGTTTGGAGATATCAAAATGGATAATCAGAATCCGTTGTTGTTATTAAAAACAATGTACTCATGTTTAATGAACATTCATGAATTAATTCAATGTTCGGTCATTTGTTGTAACCCCGTTCTATGATGTGAGGCTCAATGATGACATTATTTATAAGATTACTTCATCCATATTCTATTATCTGGCTGATTACCACCCCACCATCTGGGAATGAAATTCTAGACACCAAATAACATCAAAACGACAAAGATCCTTACATATAGCTTTTATCGACAAAGGTAAAAAATAGTATAGCTCAACTACAGACTAGGGGTCATCTCACACTCCTTTTAGCTGATGAGTTATGCTCATTACTGAAGATGCCATTGTGACTGTGAAATATGGAACATGTCTAAGTGTAGATAGTCGCTCACCTTCTTTTTACATCAATCTCCTTTTCGTACTAATACCATGAAAAAATCAAAAATGACCTCAACACGTTATTTTTAAGAAATTCTTCCTATACAAAGATATGATTTTATTTCCTTAATACGAAAAATATTGACAAGAAATACTAAAATTGTTATTGTATGAAACATTGTTGTAAAGTAGTAACTAACAATTTCTACAAAAATCAATATTTCTAACGATTTATTTCTGAATAAGTCTCATGTGCTTGTAAACTACGTATATAATTTTTTCAACAACAAACTGTTAATTATAAATACCAGCAGGTTTGACTTTAGGAATAGCTCCTTTATCAGGCTTATCATCTGAAATATGAAGCAAACTTTGAGAAAAGGATAGGATTAGGCCTGTCAACAGTTCTATGTTAACTATGTCCTGTGTTGGCTGGCATATAGGATTTCACATCAACATAAAACATGTTCACTTTGTAGGGAGCTTAAATTTCAGTTAAGTTAATTCAGTAGTTTCAAGAGTAAGTAATAATAAAATATTATTCCCATAGAGCCCTATGTTAATACTTTGTCCTGCTATGATGGCCATAGAATAGGGAGGTATATGCATGACAAAAGAATATAAATATTTAAAAGATGGCTTGTTGCAATTAGCATGCTTAGATGTATAGTGTGCATACTGTTTGAAGATGTTGAAAATAAAATATGCATTACAAAAAAAATATTTCTGCTATATAAAGAAAGCGATGGTCAACAATTCCACCAATATCAACAAAATGAACAATTACTTCTCATCTTAACTCATGAACACACAAAAAACAATGACATATGTCATTGGAAATCCAGTTCCTGACTTGGGACATGCACAAAAATGTGGCGAGGGTATTCTAACCCTTCATCTTGTACTTGATCTCCATTTTATTTAATACTCCCGTAGCAGGAGATTCCGAATAGAGTTCGGAATTTCGAATGAAATAATTCGGAAATATTCGGAAACAGCTTGAAAATTTGGACTTTATTATTATTTAGGTCGGAAAAAGTGCGGAAATTTGAACGTTGTAATTTTTTATGTCGGAAAAAGTGTGGAAAGTTGGACTTTATCATTTTTATTGGCAAAAAAAGTTCGGAAAGTTTGACTTTGTCTATTTATTGGCGGAAAAAACTCGGAAAGTTGGACTTTGTCATTTTTGATGACGGAAAAGTTTAGAAAATAGACTTTCCAATATTTTATGTTTAGAATAAATTCGGAAAGTAGGACTTTGTCATTTTTTATGTTGGATAAAGCTTGGAAAGTTGGACTTTGACTTTTTTAATGTTGGTAAAAGTTCAGAAAGTTTGTTTGACTCGGTTATTTTTTAGGCCAGAAAAACACTTTTTTGTGGAAAAATTGATTGAGTCATTTCTTAAGGTTTTATTTTTAAATTTGATTAATATCCAATTGAATGAAGAATATCAACTAATATTAACTAATTGATTAATACTGCCAAGTCTTCAGTTAGAATAAAAATTTAATAAATAGTGATGTTTCTAATCTTCCCTGAAACAAGTGTAGACTGTTCAACCCATATTTTTGTTTGGTTTGTGTTTCTCAATCTTAAGTTTTCTGTGTAATATTTGGGAGATCATTGTTTATCCTTTTTCCTTTGGCAATTGTACTGTCTTTTGTTTTTTAACATGTCTGTCCTTCAATTTACGGTTTCTGATTACCTTTTTGGTATATTCAAATTTTTCTTTCAAAGAAAATTAGACAAAGACAAGCATAGAACATAGAAAATTGAAAACAAGTAACATGAACTTCACTAAAATAGTGAAAACTTGTGTTCTCCAGAAAATTGAGCATTCACTGTGCTACACTCAGTTATTGGTTTGATGGATGCAGATTACATTTTTTCTGTGTTCTGAAAATTTACCCCTCGTCAAATATTCAAAAGTAGATTATGTTTCCATCATGATATGCATAAGAAAGTTAATAGGTACTATATTGATCACTCATCATGTACATGTACATGCAATTACTGAGGTCTTGAGGTTTCTAGTGATGATTGAAGTTTAAACAATGTATACAGTCGAACCTCATAATGTCAAACTTCTTACTTTTAGTTATCCTTATCTGAGATTGAGTGAGTGATTGTTGCTTAACGCCAATTCAGCAATTTTTCAGCTATATCATGGCGAGAACAAGTTAATTTTCAATGAGTTCAGGTCCACTTTGCACTAGACCAACACAATTACACTGAGTTGGATTTTATAGCGCTAGCTCAGTGAAACAACAGTCTGCGGGTAGACATGTCACTCAACTCCGACACATTATGATTCTGAGCCATTCTGCTTAGTGGAGAAGCAACAGATACCAATTTTATATTCTTTGATTTGACGCAAACAGGGCTCGAACCCACAATCTAGCGCACTCGAGGTGTATCTGATATCGACATATCCAGGTATGACTGTATATACAACACTTTTCAACATTGTTCAGCAAACCTCATTGCACAAAAAATCTTTTTTTTCATAATAACAAAAGGAAGAAATCCGAATATGGCAACTTTTACTTGCTGATAATAATATTTATAGTACATAAACATAGGATAACAAAGTAGAAAAGAAATAGAATACAAAGGAATAGTCACTATATTGTCTGTTGCATGCTTTCAATATTATAATAAAAATAGCCATCTTTTTTTTTCTAATAACATTATACTTTATTGTTTGACTCGTCTGTTAACAAAACACCTTAGATGCCCAGATAAGCAATAATAATATAAGGTTCCCTGTTTTACAATATATCACTTACCCAGGGTTGATAAGAGATTAATTAGAGTCCACATATAGACATTTCAAAAAACACCACTAAATATATCAATTTTAAAACCAATATGTTCTCATTTCAAAAATACAACTAAATATATCAATTTAAAAAAAACAACAACATATAGGTCATTCTATAAAGATATTTTATGATATTATACTTTATGCAAATTTCTAGACTATTGATACAACGTCATTGGTCGATAAGAAAATGGTATTTTTCACTAATTTTACGAAGCTCCACCTTCGTATCAATACCAAATCCTGTAGCTCCGCCTCCTCCTAGCAACGGGTGGTATTCTGTGTTGGCAACGGGTGTTATTGCAATACCACCCTCCGGACCGGAAACAGTCCATTCCGTCAAAGTTTTTAATTTAGTTTTACAAATAAATAAACAAACAGACGACAGTACGCTCTTGGACATTCAGACCACATTAACCTTACCTTACCTCTGTATCTTTACCCCCTTCAAAGGAGAACCATACGTGTTGTATGTCTAACGTGTGTTTGGTGGCGGTGCGCTGTACAGTGCTGTGTCAATGAAAGTCACATCACCTCCGTATCCATGAATAGAATTTATGTACAATAAAAATCAGGCTTATTCACACGGTATATAAAAAGTTTATCAAGTCAGGTTAAAACAATGCAATCCACAACGATAGATCCGATATTATGTTTAAAATATGCATGTTGCACATATTGTATGGAGAAATTTAAGATGACATATCACTGTTTAAAATCTAAAAGTCTCTGTTCGTATGGTTTCTAACACAGGGGCTTGAATCCCTTTCATAACGGTCACGCGGCCTATATACCCTATATACTAACAAGGGATGTAACGACCAACGTAGCCAAGCCACTACCAGTTCTGTTTCAGGCTTGAAAAAAATATTAAAAAATCACACATTCAAACAATCTTTGTTGTCATTCGCTAGCATATTGATTTATCTTTCCGACCAGACATAATTTTTCACAATTGCTTCACTCTAGAAGTCAGAGCACCCTTGCAAACTTGAAACTTTGCTCCAAAATAGGTCACCAACGTTTTGCTCGGACGACAGTCAACGGTAAAACTCCAAGAGTAAAGAGCACAATTGCGGACAATATCCGCATAAATCCTGACTGTCGTAAATACCTATGAACGCCTTCGACTCAACTATCACCAGAACAGTTCACATATTGCAGACGAAAAGCAGTAACTCACGTTTTTCAGTCCGGTATAACTCTTTTCAAATGTTGGAAGCCATTATTAAA
>MJUT01012750.1:37583-64932 GCA_002080005.1 Gigantidas platifrons | reverse complement strand
GGATGTATTTTGCACTTGCTCAGGTTGTGGTTACTAAGATATTGCAGTCCTGTGTAGAGTTGTGCTAGAGTTGTTAGCTGGGTACACCAGTGGTCATTCACTCTTGATTTCACCAGCGAGATCATTTTGATTTTTTGATAGGATTGTCCAAAAAGTTGTACGCCTCTTTCAGGTCGTATTTTCGTAGTATTTTGTTGACACATATAAACCAGCTATTACTAGAGTCCTCCTTCACGGTTAGTTGTCTTCTTGCCAGCTTTTTCTCAGTGCTTTTTTCACTCTGATGACAGACGTTGTTGAAGAATGTGAGGGCTTTTATATGAATTTGAGCTTCTATTGGTAGAATTCCAGTTAAGATATATATGGCTGGGTCCGGACAGCACATTGGTAATGACAGGATTTGTTTTAATATCCTTTTCTGGAAAAGTTCAAGTTGTTCAAGAGGTTTTGAGGACGGTATTAATAGCTCCATACCGTAAAGCAGTACTGGTGTTATGTAGGTTTTGTAGATGTGTAGAAGGGACTCTGGATCAAGACCGTTGTGTCCATGAAATCCACTTCCGAATAGGCTGTATGCACTCCGTCTTGCTTTAGTTATATTTTCATCAACATTGATTTGGATATTGTGTTTCATCGTTGTTGTTCTTATGATACCTAAATGAGTAGCTTGCTCCACCTCGGGCATGGTGATATTCCCCACATTAAGTTTCTCGTTGTTTGTTTCGCACTGTTTGTTGTTTCCTCTAATGTGGATTGCTACACTTTTCTTTGGCTGTAATTCGTATCCCTCAAGATTAGCAAAGTCAAGAGCCATGTTGACCATGATCTGTGCGTCACTGAGTTGAGTGCTGAGTAGTGCGATGTCGTCGGCACATCCTGTGTTGTTAACGTTGATGTTTCATTTTGTTATACTGCATTTAAAAAACAAGTGTTGGAGATCTTCTTGAATGCTTGATTCTATACAAAGATGACATTTTCCACTGGACAAGTTCATTTTTGTAAGTCTACTCTCAGCATAGATAATGTTATGGATGCATTTCCATTGGAATTCTTTAATTGTATTACTGATGTCCAGCCTTTTAAGATTAGTCCACATTTTTGGCCAGTGAAATTCCTCATTATAAAAATTATTCCATTTATCTTGATATTTTGGTAATGATTTCTTATTAATAATTTTTTGTATAATTTTAACTTTTACGTCTTTTGTATTAAAGATTTTTCCTTTGATATCTGTTAGTATTAAATTATTTAACAATTTCATTTTATTTCTACTTTTAGCTTTGTTATCTATATCTTCATTTTCATTTTTTAAGAAATTTAAGTAATATGTTTGGAATACATTTCTTAATTTTAGAGTATTCTGAGATACAGTTTCTCCTGTCTATCAACTTAGAGTATAATAAATTGCAATCGATGAATTGTTTTGAATTTGCATCCCATATGTCTTGAATAGTTTTTATATTACCTTTTAAAAATGAATAAATTATTAAAGGTTTGTTTTGGTAGGTTATAATACAATTCCCGAATAATCTAACATGTAAGATATCTGTTCTGGTTTCCACCTTTTGAACACATTGTAAAAAATGTGTCAATGCTTGGACTGATTTTTGATAAAACAATGGATACTTGTTTAAATTTAAGGATGAAATATTTGAGCATTTACAAACAAAAAAAGTTTCATTAAATTTCAAATCAAGTCTACTCAACCAATATTTTCCAATAGCATTCCAACTTTCAATTGATTCATTAATGATACGATAAATCAATTTAATTCTTCTACTGTCAATGTAAGAATCTATATTAACCATGCTCATTCCACCCTTTTCTATATCTAAACAACATACATCTCTTTTAATCTTTTAACTTTCCCATCCCATATAAAGTCCCAAATTAATGTTTCAATTACTTTTTTTAATTTATCAGGAATGCCCTTCATTTCAATTTCAAATCCACAATATGATATCAAAAGATTTTTCACTATTAAATAATATAGAAAGTTTTCTGCTTTTCCAAACTTGTACACAATTTTTCATTCTGTCAATAATGTCCTTCCAAATTTTATCATTGTCAACATTGTAACCATGATGTACCCCCAAAGTTTTTACATTTTCTTTAATCCATGATATTTTATTAAATTTTGGTTTTCTAAGGTGAGCAGTGCCAATAGAAATAGCTTTCATTTCATTATAATTAATTCTGGATCCAGATGCCTTTTCATATTTTGAAAGTATGTCAAAACATTTTTCAACATAATGTTCATCTTTGTTGAAAAGTTGTGTGTCGTCTGCAAACATACTAATTTTGGTTTCTAATTCATTCCCACCCGGTTCACTTGGTAATTTAATCCACTTTATGTCATGATTTCCTCTAATGGCACATGCCATGGGCTCGGCCTGCAATATGTAAATTAGCGGTGCGACGGGACACCCCTGTCTACATGAGCGAGATATATATGGAGAAATATTTTGAAACAAATCCATTTGTCTTAATGGATGTTGCAGCACTTTTAACTAACATTTGAATCCAACCCCTAAATTTTTCACCAAAGTTAAACGCTTTTAACACAAAGTCTACCCACCCTCATTCAACTCTTATCGAAAGTTTTTTGTTGATCTAAGAAAACTATAACCCCTTCTTCATTGTCTTCGTCTACGTATTGTATAATGTCTTGTATCATTCTGTTTGCTTCACTTATATTTCGTCCCTTTACAAACCCTTTTTGGTCCGGATGCATTAGCTTATTTAAAACATTTTTTAATTGTTCGGACAAAAGCTTCGAAATTATTTTATAATCACAATTCAGTAATATCTTCCCGTTCCCCTCCCTTATGCAATAAAGTCAAGACCCCCCTGTACCGTGATGGACTTAAAAGTATATTCGAATTTGAATTTTTTTTCAAGCACTTCAAAGAATTCGTTTTTTATATCTTGCCAATATAGTTGATACAATTCTGATATAATACCATCTTCTCCTGGAGATTTATTTGGTTTCAATATTTTAATAACGCTACTAATTTCTTCTAAGCTGATGTCTTTGACATGCGTTTCTTTTTCGTTATTGTCCAGCTTATTAACAATATACCTTGTAAGTTCGTGAGCACTATTTTCATCCCACCCATCTGATTGAAAAAGTTTTGAGTAAAATTCAACCTGCTCATTCATTATCGAGTCAATGTCATACTTATAATTATCGTCTGACGATTTAATCCTATACCATAATTTTTCCTGGCCCCGTTTTTTTTCAAGGTTAAAGAAATATCTCGTTGATTTTTCCCCTTCCTCCGCCCATTTAACAAGAGACCTAATTTTTGCCACTTCTGTTTTTTATTATAATAGTCTTTAATTAAACCCTCTAATTTCTTTATTTGCATGCTTATTTCATCCGTTTCATTTGCTATTAGTTTTAATTTATCGAGTTGCCTTTCTAATCTCAGGGGGACCAACCGGTTAATCAAGAAAAGTCATTCGTGTACGATTGTTAATCGGGTTTTTTGATTCGTGAACGATTCGGTTACTAGTTCGTGTACGATATTTCCGATTTTAAAAGTAAGGTAAGACACAAAATTTCAATATTCTTTTGTAAATAGAAGCAAAAAGCAAAAAAAAGGATTCGTAGTTCCTTAAATGAATAATTAATAAATTTAATTCAAAAGAGTAAACTTCATAACATACTTTCATTTTTCAATAATTTGGTCAGAAACGTAGATGTCACTCTATTTTTTGTTTTCAGAGTTTCCATTTTCTAGCAAAAAACGAAAATGTTCTAATAATTAACATTTTATGACAGAAAATAAATTTGAACTTCAAAGTTACTTTATCTTATACTTACTTTTCGTGAGAATTCTTAACTTGAGCAAAGATATAGTTTCCTTTTTGCATATTTCCAATTTTTTTGTTCGTGAACGAACGTGTTATTGAAAAATATGGTCGTGTACAATGTATTAACATTTTTGCAGACTATGGCTTTTGTGTGTTCCATTTGTGGAAAAGCATATTCAACCAAACAAAATTTGGCACGACACAGTGAAACACACCAGGATCCAAAGGCATGCACAAAACACGAGTTCAGATATTCCTGCACAGAGTGCCCTAACCCAGTTATTTTCGCAAGCATAGATATAGATTGAACATTATCATATTAAGGCCCTTGAACAAATAGGAAGAATTATTTGGCGGTATCTGGCCACAACTTTATTCTCAATGTACAATCATAAAATCAATCATTATTTAATAAATGGAAAATATTGTCAATCACTGTATACAATCGATCGATCAAACTGGTTATCGCAAATTATGGCAACCACAATCACTGAGGATGAATGCAACGTGGGAAAACACAGATGCTGGGGATGAAATTTTAGCATCATCGTGGGAACACAGATGATGATTCCGAAAAGGGGTCAATATGAGAGTTCAATATATATATATAATATATCAACAGTTCAAAGGTGCAGCGAATTCTGCAGGCTGTAGCTATAAGTCATACTAGTGTTGAAAATGTTCATTTTCCGCCTGGTAAGCATGAGTAGTGATTGCTCAATCCACATTACAGCAAGACATCATGGTACAAAATGACACACAAATTGCAATAAAAATCAAGAATTGGAAGGCTAAACCTGAAAATATACATTAAAAGCACAGCAGTATCCGATCAACAAACAAGAAAGGCATAATACACAAAACTGACTGAAAATTGAAATCTCTGTCTCAAGATTCTATAATTTAAGTATATTTATAAACCTGTTCTATAAACAATCAAACATTGGGGAGGGTGGGTAAGGGAAAATTTCCTTCCAGCAAAATAATTTGTCGATCGAGTTTTGGAAAATTTTCAAAGAGAAAGTAACACGTGTGGGCAGAATAAAAGAAGGATTGGTTAAAGGACAGATTTTACGAATGTAAACGTCGGTTGCTTAGCGATACACAGACGGGCCAAATGATAACTGAATTTAAAGCATATACCATAAATTCCATTATGGCGGGAAAGTTTTCACGTACTTTTTACTGCATAATGGAACCAAATATTTGCGTGTTAATATCTACAAAAGGCAATTTGAGCCATAGCATCGTATACATACATGTAAGGGCTCCTGAATATATTTCAGTCATAACTTTTTTGTTTAAATTACATTTGAATTTTGACTGGTTTTATAGGGAAGACATTTTGGCGAAAATGTTCCCCTTTTACTTAATTATGATTGTTCCAGTATTGCAGGAGTTATTGACCTTTTCGTGGAATTTGCTGTGTGTGGGGGTATTAGTTAGCTTTGGCTTACAGTTCTAGTTTGAGGTCGAATGTATTTCAGTACTCAACATAATATTTTCTTAAAATGGATGTGTACTTACAATTGGTGTTGCCTGATTCTTACAAAGAATAGTACATAAAAATATATTCATGAATGTCTATTAGTAATTAATTACTTAGAAATAGGTTTTCGATGACGTAAAACACAGAAAAGTATATCTTGCCACGCTCATATTTCATGAGACACACTTATAAAAAGCAACATTAGAAAATAATTCATTTAAATTGCTAAGAAAAATGCAAGTACATGTATCTTATATTGAGTAATCGTTCACGAACATCGAACATCGAACCACTCCAATATAGAAGAATTTTTCCATTAAAGTGATGTTTCAGTCATAAAAAAGTGTAAATGTGTGAATATAGGAATATTATAGTTCTTGTGACATTTTGATGCAATGCTTTTTATACTTTCTGACCACATTTCATGCAAGGTTTATATCAATGAAAGTTTTGGAGCATACACCATCAAAGATATACAATAAAGGAAGGGAACTGCGAAGAGATAATTAATAATTGTTTCCTTAATTAGTAATAATTGAGGCTTACCGTCAAGAAATCATGTCCGGATCCTCAAAATAATCGTACACGAACTAGTAACCTAATCGTTCATGAATCAAAAAACCCGATTAACAATCGTACACGAACGGCTTTTCTCGATTAACCGGTTGGTCTCCCTGAATCTATCGATGTCTTTTTTGTTTTGTTTACAATTTAAGCTTCTACTTATTTCCATTGTTAACAATTTTATTTTGTTTTTCTTAAAATCCCACCATTCCCGTATATCACAGTATTTATTTTTCTCAATTTTCCAGTTATCCCACCAAATTTTAAAAGCATGTCTAAATTGCTCAGATTTTATTGTTTCAAGATTCATTATCCACATACCTGGACATCGATTAATATCTTCAGTTTTTAATTTTGTTATTATGATATCATGATCACTAAATGGAAAATGATTAATCCACGTGCCAAACACCTTACTGCTTAAGGCGTTACTACATAAAATATAATCGATTCTTGATTTTGAATTTCCGCGTTTAAAAGTATACCTTTTAGTTTCTGGATTTAACTTTCTCCACACATCAAAAAATCATTTCTAAGTAGCACGCTTCGGAATTCTCGGACTGATATATTGTCCAAGTGTTGCGGAGGATTGCGATCTAAATTTTTTTGAACAGTGCAATTAAAATCACGCAAAATTAAACTGTAATTTTTATCTGAATCGTCCGAATATACGAACAGTCGATCGTTAATTGCATTAAAAAACGATTTTCTTTCTCTACCATTATTTGGCACATATATGTTCGATATATAAAAAGTTGAGTCGCTTGTTTTTAATGTACTACGTAAAATGCGACCAGAATTATCCGGAGAAGAGAATTCTACATTTTATTTTAATTTTTTACTCAATAAAATTTCCATACCCCTTGAATCACTGGTACCATAATTGAAAAAAGTTATTCTCACCCCCACAGTTCTGGAGAAATAGGTAAAATAAATAACATATATATACACAACAGGGGCAGATCCAGGATTTCAAGTTAGGGGGGGTGCACTTAAAAAAATCGTGCCGAGCGGAGAGAGGTGCGAAAATTGTTGGGGTATTTCGTGTGAAAAATCACGATTTTACGCAAAAAAAAATCAAATTGTTTTCAATCTTAGGGGGGGGTACGCGCCGGGTGCCGCCCCTGCACAAGCAGAAGTTTATTAAGCATTAATGAGGGTCTATCTGTTTAGGATGCCAGACATCATTGGCGATCCCTTTTTTTGTGTGTTTAGGTTTGGCCTCGGCTGAAGACGGACTTATTGTTATATCACTAAGATTCCGTTTCTTGTCATGTTATGGTGTTACTGGAAGTATTTGAAAAATATCTCGCAGAGTTTATCTTCACCAGAGCTACTGATGTGTACTTCGCTGACATCGTTAGTATCAAACAAGGGTTTTATTGCACTACCTTGTTTACTAAATTCTTTGTGAATATGAATAAAATCTAATGTACCATCTCTGTTGCACATTGTTTTCAAGAATCCATTCACATGGTTTGTTGTGTCATTCATCTTAATAAGGTGCTGTCCACGACCTTTTCTCGGGAGTATACTACACACAGCAATCTGTGACTTCGAGAATGTTTGTTTTATTTTGGAGATTGTGTGTGTTGCAGTGATATTGATCTGGTCACTGTCATCTCTGTTTCTTGTGACGTCATTTGTTCCAAGACACAAGATCACCTTTCCAATGTGTGTTAGGTGTTTTGATTTTGGAGGTGGCCAAACTTATGCATTGTTCAACATTGTCCTGTGTAGCACCGGACACCGATGTATTGAGAGTTGGAACTGACCCAGACGTTTAGCATTTGAAGCTCCCAGAATAATGTTGACATTGTTACCACTACTTTTCGTTATGTCAGATTTTTTCTGGAATATTTCATTATTGTTTAAGCTATGCCTATCTACGTGAATGGTTTCATTAAGGTTTATTTGTGCTTCCTCTTGTGTTGTTTGTTGTCCGAGGCATAGCTCCCATAATCGCGTCTTGCCTCTTCAGTGATATATTGTTCACAATTATTCTAGAATGACCACTTTGCTTGCAGAAAGAACAAAAGGGCTCATTTTTACAATCTCTAGCAATGTGTCCCATTTGATTACAGTTGAAACAATGTACAACACGAGCGGGTTTGTATCTACCAAGATAAGAGGGGTGGTCTATCGTCCTGCAATATTTACACTCTATGCGATTGTTGTCTGCAAAGATTCTAACTTCAAATCTTCCGAAATTTGTTTTATTTGGTAAGGTTTTGTCACACTTCCACATTTGTAAGTATCTTGATCCATTTTCAATGTTTGTACCTTTTATATACACCTTGTGCACGGAGTTGGGGATCATTTGACCATACCGAAGCATTTGGGTAGCTACAAAGCAGTTTTGAACCTCGTATGGAATATCTTTAATGGTGACATTGGTAATAGTTTTCTCAACATCTAAAAATGAGATTGACCTGTTTTTGAGAGTTAATCCATTAATGATCAGTTTATCCTTCGTTTCAGAATCCTCCACCGATACAATACAACTGTTTTCCGTCAATTGCACAGATTTCACTTTATCAAGGTCTATTGTTTCTTTAAGTTGATCTATAATCATTTCGTGCGATATCCCTTTAAAGAATTTTGTACTAAACTGTACAGATAGGTCTCTTTTTATAAAGGCCATGTTTTAGAGTCGTGAGTAGATCTCAGGATTGAACACAAGGTGTATTTGATAAATGAATAAATACACATTTACCGATCAAAAGTAAATTCTTTCTTAACGTATGCAGATAGATATATTAAAGATGTGCATAATCCCAAAACAAGGGCTGGAAAAAATTTGTAAAAACTACAAATAACCAGAATTTGTCGAGACACAAATTTCAACAATTCCATTAACTAAGGGACATCACTTTCATGATAAATTTGATAATCGGCTAAGATTAACAATGCCGGAGTGACTGATGAATACAGGTTTTAATAATGATTACATTAATTAAGTGTTTCTTTGTTTGATGGTGCTTAATACCACTTTCAACAATATTTCAGTTATATCGTGACGGTCAGTTTTATTGGTAGAGGAAACCAGAGTACCTGGAGAAAGCAACTGACATGTCGAAAGACACTGACAAACTTTATCACATAATGTTGTATCGAGTACACCTTGCCTGGTTAGTTAGTGGTGATAGCCACCGATTGCATAGGTAGTTATAAATCCAACTACAATACAATCATGACCACGGCAGCCCCCATTTTTGTTAGAAAGAAACTACATTTAACAAAGTCTAATGAACAATCAAAGCAGACAACTTTATCCTAACTCCAATAATGTTTTTACCATCATTTTCGAGTCCATATTTCACATCTTTGTTTGAATTGCTGTAACATTTCAGATCCTTTATTTTGTAAACCCAAACTTCACCCTCTATTTCCATTTCAACATTGTATTCATCTTTTTTCTCTCTTGCAAAATCAAGTCTTTTACAGACATAATCTGGCAGTGGTGTTTTAATCTTTAATGTACGTGAAACTCGATACCATTGTCGTGGTTGCCAAGTCTGTGACATAGCTTGTAGTCCTCTACTATGGTCTGACATCTAAAACAAAAGAATAATTAGAGGCTGACATGCACCTGTTGTATTACTCACCTGGTCATAAAGATTTTATGAATTATTGTCCATTGTAGTATATGTTAAATTTCTATCCTCTATGATTTGAGGGTTAGGGTTAGGGTGTTTAATGCCACTTTCAACACTATTTCAGTTATATCATAAGATGTGAATCGAAGACTCTGGGATATTCATGCAATACATAAAAGAATCTCCTATTATGTCATACTTCTTATTAAATGTAACCACTACTCCAAATTCAACTCATTTGGTTTGAAAAATGTAACTTTATAGGATCTGTGATAATGCTTTTTACCACTCCAACCACCCCCAATGTTCTACTTATAGAAACATCTTCCATGTTGGATCACTGGTGTGACCATTGGACATAAGAAGGAATATGTTACTTTTTGTTCAAATTGACATAGTGGTTTCATAGAAGATTTTTTAAAAAGGTTATGACAATGGTCGAACGACAAAGGATGCCAAACGATGACTAAGATGTTAAATAACAAGTGAAATCAGACCAAGTTGTATCTGCTGCTCATCGTGAGTGAGTGATTGTTGTTTAATGCCAATTCAGCAATTTTTCAGCCATATAATGGCAAGAACAAGTTAATTATCAATGAGATGATGATGAGGTCCACATTGTTCTAGTCCAACACACTAAGTTGGATTTTTATAGTGCTAGCCCACTGAAACAACAGTCCGTGGGTAGACATGTCGCTCCACTCGGAGCACGCAAACCATTACGCCACCGCTGCTCATCGTCACATGCTGAAATGTCACATATTATGTGACGTCAATGTGAGCAATGCTTATAAATAGGTTTGGAATTCCATTCATAAAGATACAAACAAACATTATTTTTACGTTGCTTTTGCCGTACAATGTTACCATCTGAAATGTCATATCCTATATGTGACGTCGTTGTGAGTAATGTATACAAATAGGTCAGGAATTCCATTCATAAAGATAAAGACAATCATTATATTTTCGTTGTTTGTAGCTCCTAAAAATCATGTGCTGAAAAAGTCATACATTGTGAAGTTAAGTGAGCGATCCAATATAATGTAAAACCCGGAAATCGACCGACATTGGTTTCCGGTTTTACATTTCATAAACAAACATGCATGGTGTATTTTGGTTCTTTGCTTAGTCCTTAAAGGAGTATTTCCATTTTTTCTATGTCCATGTATCTGTCATTTTAGTGATTGTTTTAGTATTTGTATTTAGAATGTCCATATAACACATCCAATTTAGTTCTGATAGAAGTATTTTGGTCGGTTGTATATAATATACCAAATAGTTCATGGCACTTTTGGCCAAGTGGCTGTTTTATGGACCTGTCTGTCACCCCCAAAATATTACATGGACCGAAGCAAAACAAGTCAATACCTGAAGAGAATTAAAATGTTTTTTAACTTTCTCTTTCACATCATTGACATATTTCTTTTTTCCTGTAATTGTTACTATCATAGGTTCTCCCTGTTTTGATGAGTGAATAGTTTTCCATGGGGTTGGTGTCTTTTTCTTGAAAAAACCTAGGAGTAAACAAAAGGTATCATTGCTTATGTCGTTTTTATAGACTAAATAGAACACTTTAATATTTTCTATCGATGATTTGTACATTTTTCATTTGAATTTTTTTACATGAAATAATATATGTTATTAAGTGACAAGTTTGATACTAACATAATATCGTTGATTTCTAACATGACATTATATTGAGGTCACCGACCTCACTTGGAAAAAACATTGATAAATATACTATTGTTGATATGTTTAGCTCAAAACAGACTTCAAATCACATTTCAGACTTTGCTTTCGCTGCAATATTGCTCAGAGAAATCCATTCTCACAAAACAAATCAATGACAGTACAAAATGTATAAACATCAATATATATTTTCATGGTACTACCTTTCCTAGATAAATCAATGACAGTACAAAATGTATATACATCAATATATATTTTCATGGTACTACCTTTCCTAGATAAATCAATCTAATCCTAGTAACTATTTATAGTGATATAAATCAAGCAGTTAAAACAGTAATAGGGTTAGGGGTTGTGGTGTTTAATGCCACTTTCAACAATATTTCAGTTTTATTGTAATGGAGGAAAGCGGAGTACACTGAGAAAACCAACGATCTGTCGCAACCCAATGACAAACTCAATCACATGTTGTATCGAATACACCTCATTATTAACGGGATTCAAAGTCACAATTTTCGTGGTGCTGATAGGCACCGATTGCAAATTGAAGCAGTAATATAAATGTAAAGAACAACAACACAAATATCTCCTCCGAATAAATTCCAGTTATAACACACCAACCAGAGGCTCTCAAAAGACCCTCTATCACTCACATTATATATATATTTATATATAAGCCTCTAAGTGACGTTCAATCATCAAATTCATGTCCAATTTCTACGTCACAGACATTTTACCTCAAATCTATGTCCTTTTTCAAATTCCCAAATCGGCGTCCAATTTTTAAATCTATGGCCGTTTCTCACTTTCTCAAATCGACATCCAATTACATCACTGACGTATCCCTTACCCTAACCAATAAATTGACCATAGATCTGAGAATTTGGAAAGGACGTCGAATTGAGAATATCTTTAAATCAGATATTTATTTGAGATAATGACATCCGCGGATTCCGATTTGAGGAGTGGACCCCGACTTGATTCCAGATGCTGATCTGAGTCTATCCATAGGTAATGAACAAAACAAGGTCTTCCTCCTGCACCAGTTTTACTGAAAGTGAATATTATTGTCCAGCAATAAAGTCATCTTTAAGTAAAATCTGTTTTAAACGTGCAGTGAGGAATCTCATAAGAAATTCAGAGTGAATAAAGGGCTATGATGTGCATGATATGACCTCGGCTAGTCTACACATTCTTCCTTATACCCCACTTTTACTACAATTAAGTTGAACTCAAGAACTGTAACTGACTGAGAAAATTCGCTAGAATACTACCTGAAACCCTTGTTACAATCATTTAAAAACTAGAGAGTCAACCCGCTGAGCCTGCATCGCTCACCTGGCACAAGAATGATACTGAAATAAATTTCAAAGTGAGATAATCATTACCTTATCTGTTTTCTATATTTATGCATAAGGTAATGTTAAGTGAGAGCAACTCTCCTTTTTGTAGATTTTCATATGGTGCATTAGCTGTGTGCAAAATTCCACTGAAATCAGATTAACCATTTTGGAATAATAGAGGACCTTACATAGATGCTTCCTGCCAAGTTTGGTTCCATTTGGCCAAGCAGTTTCAGAGGTGAAGATTTTTTTAACATTAGCCAATCAGAAAAAAAGAATTGCTCTTGGCGGCCATGTTTGTTGGTCGAATGGAATCAAATGAAGAAGCTTTATAGAGGATCTTACATAGATGCTTCCTGCCAAGTTTGGTTTAATTTGGCCTAGGAGTTTCAGAAGAGAAGATTTTTGTAACAGTAGCCAATCAGAAACAAGAATTGCCCTTGGCAGCCATATTTGTTGGCGTAACGGTACGAAATGAAGAAGCTCTATAGAGGACCTTACATAGTTGCTTTCTGCCAAGATTGGTTCCACTTGGCCCAGTTGTTTCAGAGGAGAAGATTAAAATGTGAAAAAGTTAACGGATGGACGACGGACGCCAAGTGATGGCAATACCTCACATGGCCCTTTGGGCTAGGTGAGCTAAAAAGAATGGCATGTGGTGGCCATGTTTGTTAATGGATCGGAACTAAATGAGCAATCTTTATAGAGGACCTTCCAAGGATGATTCCTACCAACTTTTGATTCATTTGGCCAAGCAGTTTCAGAGGAGAAGATTTTTTTAAAATCAACCAATCAGAAACAAGAATGGCCTGTGGAGTCCATGTTTGTTAACGGATCGGGACAAAATTATCAATCTTTATAGAGGACCTTCCATAGATGCTTCCCACCAAGTTTCAGTTCATTTGGTAAAGTGGATTCAGAGGAGAAGATTTTTAGAAATCCACCAATCAGAAACAAGAATTGCCTGTGGCGGCCATGTTTGCTAACGAATCGAGACGAAATGAGCATTCTTTATAGAGGACCTCCATAGATGCTACTTACCAAATTTCAGTTCATTTGGGAAAGCGGTTTCAGAGGAGGAATTTTTTTAGAAATCAACCAATCAGACATAAGAGTGGCATGTGTCGGCCATGTTTGTTAACAGTCGGAACTAAATGAACGATCTTTATAGAGGACATTCTAAGGATGCTTCCTACTAAGTTTTAATTCATTTGGCCAGGCGATTTCAGAGGAGAAGATTTTTTAGAAATCAACCAATCTGAAACAAGAATGGCCTGTGTAGGCCATGTTTGTGAACAAGTCAGAACTAAATGAGCGGTCTTCATAGAGGATCTTCTAAGGATGCTTCCTACCAAGATTTGATTCATTTAGCCATGCGGTGTCAGAGGAGAAGATTTTTTTAGAAATGGACCAATCAGAAACAAGAATTGCCTGTGGTGGCCATGTTTGTTAGCGGATCGGGACAAAATGAGCATTCTTTATAGAGGACTTTCCATAGATGCTTCTTACCAAGATTCGGTTGCATTGGACTAGCGGCTTCAGAGGAGAAGATTTTTAAAAATCGGCCAATCAGAAACAAGAATTGCTTGTGGCGGCCATGTTTGTTAACGGATCGGAACAAAATGAGCATTTTTTTTTTAGAGGACCTTCCATAGATGCTTCCTACCAAATTTCCGTTCATTTGGCCAAGCAGTTTCAGAGGAGAAGATTTTTAAAAATCGGCCAATCAGAAACAAGAATCGCCTGTGGCGGCCATGTTTGTTCATGGATTGGGACAAAATTAGCAAACTTTATAGAGGGCCTTCCATAGATGCTATCTACCAAATTTCAGTTCATTTAGGGAAGCAGTTGCAGAGGAGATCTTTTAGAAATCAAACAATCAAAAACAAGAATGGCCTGTGGTGGCCATGTATGTTAACGGATCGGAACTAAATGAGTTCTATTAATAGAGGACCTTCCAAGGATTCTTCCTACCAAGTTTTGATTCATTTGGACAGGCGGTTTCAGAGGAGATTTTTTAACAGTAGCCAATCAGAAACAAGATTGCCCTTGGTGGCCATATTTGTTGGCGGAATGGGACGAAATGAAGAAACTTTATAGAGGACCTTACATAGATGCTTCCTGCCAAGTTTGGCTCCATTTGGCCAAACAGTTTCAGAGGAGAAGATTTTTTTAAAAGTAGCCAATTAGAAACAAGAATTGCCCTTGGCAGCCATATTTGTTGGCGGGACAGTACGAAATGAAGAAACTTTATAGAGGACCTTACATAGATGCTTTCTGCCAAGTTTGGTTCCATTTGGCCCAGTTGTTTCAGAGGAGAAGATTAAAATGTAAAAAAGTTAACGGACAGACGACGGATGCCAAGTGATGGCAATACCTCATATGGCCTTTTGGGCCAGGTGGGCTAAAAATGAAGCTGTATCACTGGTTATTCAGTTTATGTTCAATCAAGTCTAGATTTTGAGGCAAAATAAATTATTCATTTCAAATAGGGTTCTATGTCAATCTTTAAGTCTCCATTTAGACCCCTTTTTAAAATAAAGTATCAAAACTGTATGAAAATAAGATGAAAAATTATAGTAAACAAGAGCACCACTCACGGGTGCTGGACGCTCGACTTTTCGTATCTGATATATTAAACTGCAAGGAATTTACAAAGTTATACAAACTTCTAACTATGATGGTCATATAAGCAAATATGTTTGCAAGATTGGTAAATATAATCAGAAGTGTGTCTCACAAAATATTTTTTGGGTGTGGTGTGGGGGTGGGGGGTATAATGTTTTCTTGTAACACTATTTTAGTGCATATGAAATAAAAATAAATACAAATGTAAATAAATAAAAAAAATTGTTTGGGGGGAAGGGGTTGTATGTTGGGAGTGGGAGGGTTCTGTAATGTGTTCCCCCTTTTGATAGTATGTTGGGTTTCATTTGAATGCCTATCATATTTTATATTGAGAAAATTGTATTTTTAGAAAAAAAAATGCAAGTAAAAAATGTAAATAACTATAAATAAAAATGCTGGAGGGAGTTGTCTTCTCTTGTCAACATAACGGGGTCAACACTTTCTACAAGTGTATTGAGTTTCAAGTTAATAGCTTTGATAGTTATTGAGAAATTGTAATTATACTAAAACAATATCCCAAATTTCTATGTACTATGTCGAAACAAGGGCAGATAACTCTGGATATACAAATCACAGGGTCACCTGCCTTGTTGTAATGGGTTCCCCATTTGATAATGAACAGGTATGTCGAGTTTCATTTCACTGCCTATCATAATTATTGAGAAATTGTATTTTTTTAAGAAATTCTAAGTCAAAAAGGGGGAATAGCTTAAATAAAATGCTGGATGGAGTTGTCTTCTCTTGTCAACAAATTGGGGTCAACACTTTCTACAAGTGTATTGAGTTTCAAGTTAATAGCTTTGATAGTTATTGAGAAATTTTAATCATACTAAAAAAAATATCCCTAACTTCTATGTACTATGTCGAAACAAGCTTAAGGGCAGATAACTCTGCATATACAAATCACAGGGTCATCTGCCTTGTTGTAATTGGTTCCTCTTTTGATAGTGAACAAGTATTCCAAGTTGCAAATGGATACCTTTGATAGTTTTTGAGAAATGAACTTTGACAAAAAACTTAACCGAAAACTTAACCACCCAGATGCAGACGCTGACGCCGGAGTGACGACAATAGCTCAAGTTTTTGTCTTCGAAAAGTCGAGCTGAAAGAGATTTTCCAACGGAATTCATTACAAAAAAAACCATCAAAATCAAATGAAAAATTAGCTCTCCATATACAAATAATAGAAACATCAATTTGTTAACCTTAGGGCCTCTTGTATGATAACGGGTAGGGTTACAATTACCCAATATCAATACCAACCTTTATTCATTGCCAATGATCATTGTGTTCAAAATTTAAAAAGATCTGAGAACTACAACTTAAGTTATTTCATGCGGTCATTTGATTTTTGGCCATTGGTCCCATTTGGTCCTCTCATATCTCTGAAAAGGTGAAAGCTACAACACATTTGTGGGGAACCTTTCAGAGTCGAAAGAATTGCATAGGCGTAATAACTATCAAAATTTTGGGTGTTGGCACCACTTTGACTCACTTATATCTAGAAAATGGTCAGAGCCATAAAACATCTATCGGGATACTACATAAAGAGAATTTTATAAAGAGCATAAAGAAAAAAACTATACCAAGAAACGCTCCATATACAAAAACAGAAAACACCTATTTTTTTTAACACCTTTTGGCCTTTTTTTCTTTCGTGTACTTTCAAGTAAAAAAACTTTTTAGAAGACCATCCAATGAACATTTCTACCAAGTTTGTTCCCAGTTGGCTCAGCGGTTTCAGAGAACAATATTAAAACAGTTAATGGACAAGGACAACAGTGACAGACGACAAGGCACTCACATGACCAATTGACTCAGTACATAAGCTAAAAAGTCAATTTCTCAATGTTATATAAAGGTTTAAATACCACTAGATACAGAATTCATCAGACTTCCTAACATTCCAGGTTTTTCTTCTTCCTTATTTGGATTTTTTAACATTTGAGTGTACTGGGCTTTATCCTCAACATATATCTTCACTAGCTGTAGATATGGTGCCTCTTCCTGTCTCAAAATAGCACCCCTAATAATATTTATTTTTGCATCAAGACTGATTTCCTTTGTTGCTTCTTTTGATTTACCTGGAATTAAAACAAAGAAAATGGTTAAGAATGCAATGCCTTAAACTAGAGGATTGTACGAATCTGTATCGTTTATCGTTTAGTGAACCATTGCCTATCGCCTAACCTCAGGACTTGTTTTAGTTACCTCAAAGCATTCTGTTGGTTTTTGGTAAATACATCACAGTTTTATTTTTTAACTCATGAGGGTGCAGCCTAAGTGGGTTTATAAATAAAACAGTTGTGTCATTACAAGAGAGTTGCTATTAGGTAGCTTGTACAATAGTTGTGTGTTACTGTTATATAAAAATCAAAAATATGACTGAATGATAAATATACTACAAAGTTTCCATCACAGTTTGTTGAACCCAAATATATTAAATATTAAACAAATAATAATATATTTATTTGTATTCAATGTAAAATGTAATGTAGAGTTAGGGTTATGGTGTTTAATGCCACTTTCAACAATATTTCGGTTATATCGTGGCAATCAGTCTTATTGAAAACCACAGACCTGCTGCGTCACTGACAAACTTTATCACATAATGTTGTATCGAGTATACCTCGCATAAGCGGGGTTCGAACTCACAACGTTAGCGGGTGTCATTACAAGTATTGAATGCAATCTTTGTAGTTTCGTAGAGTTGCAAAAGCAGTGACATACCACACTTTATACAAAATGTACTTCAGTCAGCACTTTCACATGCCAATAAAGCTGCAAAAGATTGCATTCAATTCGAATTTAAATCTGTAACTTTTTTTTATACTGTCAGTTTTTCTGAATATAACTTTGTACACGTGTGTGGTAAATTGTCAGAGATCTCAGTCTTATAAGAGGCTCTACGATAAATTCTTGAGATTCCTGACTGTGAGAGAGAGAAAGAGCAAACAACTTACACATTACAAATGTAACTGTTGTTATTCTGAATTCTTCAGCCTTCATAAATCCATCTGCTACAGCTCTATCAAATCCAAATAAGGGTTTATAGCTAACTATCAAAGTACCATCTTTGTCTTCACAAATGTCACAACCTAAAAATAATGAAATCAGATTTAATTTGCAATATTCTTAATTTTGCTAAGAATCAATGATATGAGTGAGTGAGTGAGTGAGTGAGTGATTGTTGTTTAATGCCAATTCAGCAATTTTTCAGCTATATCATGGCCAGATCAAGTTAATTTTCAATGAGATGATGATGAGTTCGCACTAGACCAACATGCTTAGTTGGATTTTTATAGTGCTAGCTCACTGAAACAATTGTCGCTACACTCGGACACATTATTCTGATTCCGAGCTGCCAACCAGTCTTTGCTCTTTCTCCTTAATGATGCATTCTTAGCGGAGAAGCAACAAATACCAATTGTATAGTCTTTGGTTTGACCTGACAGGGGCTTGAACACACAATCTACCGTACTCAAGGTGAGCACGCTAACCATTACGCCACCGATGTGGCATCAACAATATGAGGTCAACACTCAATACCTAATATATGAATGATAAAACATTAACTGTATGCAATGATAAGTTGTATTAGCTGATAATGTTCATAATGTCACAGTTCCCTTAAACTTTCATACACAAAGATGAGACTATGACTCTGCTATTTTGTCCACGTTTATGTTTTCATTCATTTTTTTTTATTGTAGTGTGTGATGTATTTGATTGGAAGAAAATCTGTGCATGTTTGTTTATTGTGTTTTTTTATATCTGTACTGTTGTTTTAGATTCCATTATATAAAGGGGAGGGTTGGGATCCAATTAACCAGTTTAAACCCATCAGTTTTCTGTCTGTTCCAACCAGGATGACCTGGATTTTCATCACCATATCATGTGGTCTTTTTTTATGCTTAATTGAGGTGAAAGATGATTGTTTTGTTGATATTGGTGGAATTGTTGAGCATCACTACTGTTTAAACTTTCTTTTCATAATAACAAGTTGATCCAGATAATTACGTACAGTGGGACTGAATGCATATCATGAGATTTCACTTTTTTTACCATTTCTGAAGCAAACTTAAATTTGTAAGTTAACATGACATATAATCCAGGGGCTACTAGGATCCTGTGATTGCTTATCTAGTTTTCAAATTGACTTCTTCATTTTATTAGAAAAGGTCAGAAAATACGTAAAACAAGTTCAAATTCAAATCGTAGCTGATTTTGACTTAAAATTATTCTATTATTGCTAAATTTGTAGCAAATGCTTGAATTTGATTCGTAAGAATTTTTTATCCATCATGTCATAGATAAAAAATTTAACCAGAAGTCACATGTTGGGGTCTCAATTGGGAAAATTTTTAACTTTAATTGTTTTTAAGCAATTACTATCCGTAAAAATATTTTAGGACAAGAAAACAAATTAATTAGGAATTAATTTATAATTGATCACCACAATTTTTTGTTCGGTTCATTCGAAATAAACTCAAAAAATGTGGTACATACCCTTGCGTAATCCGCTTCGCGCGTTACAGTGTGTACCACATTTTTTAGTTTATTTCTTCATGAACCGAAAAAAAATTGAGATCAATCCTTAAATAGAGAAATTTCTATTTTAGAATCACGAGCCATCTTGGATTCGTACACTATTCTGAAAGTGATCCAACCAAGGATCATCTGAGCAAAATTTAGTTTAATTTGTTTCAGTGGTTTCGCAGATGAAGATTTTAATGTTATTATTTGAACAGGAAAGCCTATTTAGCATAGGATAAGCGTTATGGTGTATTATGCCATTTTCAACAATATTTCAGTTATTTCGTGGAGGTAAGTTTTATTGGTGGAGGAAACCGGAGTACCCGCAAGTCACTGACAATAAATAATTAGATAAACATATATTTGCACAGAAAAATAATTGTAATATACACCGAACCACTTATTGTGAATCAGGAACAGTTTTAACTTGAACTCAAATAAAACTGTAACGGTCTATGTAATTAATAACGGCAGACATTTTGGAATGGAGGGCAATGCTGTCTTACATAATTTTGAAAATACCCATTGTTTTTCAGCTGCAGCTTAAACTTGATCATGTGACCATCCAAGGACCAGCACAACTAAGATTGCTTTAATTTTACACTATGGTATCAATGGATGATTGGTATATGAACATTAACTAGGTGAGATAATAGTTGTTAATAAATGATATATGTTCAAAGAATCACCGTCACGGCTTTTAACATTCTTGTTGTCAAACTTGACCAAGAATTGTCCTTCTAGTTCTACATTGGGTTTCAATGGTAAAACCTGTACTGCTATATTTCCTGATCCAGAGGGAATCAAACACTGCAACATTACATCAGATTCTGAATCACCTTCTGTAATAAAAAATGACAATAAGATCTAGAGTAGAAACCGTAGAAATCTTAAACACCAGTGTGATTATCCTTTGATATATAGAAATACACATAATCAAGAAATAATTTTGCTTCATGCTTTAATAGAGAATTGAACATACTGCACTTCAATTGAAACCTAATAAAACAAGATACATTGTGAAATATTGATTGCTTGGACTAGGTTTATGCTGTTTAATGTCACATTCAACAATGTTTCAGTTATATCGTGGTGGTCAGTTTTATTGGTGGAGGGAACAGGAGTATCCGAAGAAAACCACCGAACTGTCAAAAGTCACTGAAAAAATTTATTACATAATGTTGTATCTAGTACACCTCGCCATGAACGGGGTTTGAACTCACAACTTTAGTGGTGATAGGCACTGATTGCATAGGTAGATGTAAATCCAACTACCATACGATCACGATGGCCCCTATCTTGACTGTTAATAACAATAACATTAATCTATATTTCCATAGGTTTAAATCATTTAATTTACTAAGATTACATGTCTAATTAGCATAATTTCTAATTAACTAAAAGAATAAGTAAACTAGAGGCTCAGTGGGCTGAGCCTGTGTCGCTCACTTTTCATTCTGCTTTGAGGAAACTGAATACAGAACCTTCCATAGGTGCTTCCCACCAAGTTTCGGTTCATTTGGCTAAGCAGTTTCAGAGACCAACCAGAAACAAAAATTGCCTTTGGCAGCCATGTTTGTTAACAAATCAGGACAAAATGAGCAATCTTTATAGAGGACCTTCCATATATGCCTCCTACCAAGTTTCGGTTCATTTGGCAATGTGGTTTCGGAGGAGAATATTTATAGAAATCAACCAATCAGAAAAAAGAATTGCCTGTGGCAGCCATGTTTCTTAACGAATCTGGACAAAATGAGCAATCTTTATAGATGATCTTTCGAGAATGCTTCCTACCAAGTTTTGATTCTGATTGGTTGATTTCTAAAAAATCTTTTCCTCTGAAACCGTTTGGCCAAATGAAACAAGAATAGCCTGTGGCGGCCATGTTTTTTTAATGGACCGCGACGAAATGAGTAATGTTTATAGCGGACATTCCATAGATGCTTCCTACCAAGTTTCGGTTCATTTGGACTAGCAGTTTCAGAGGAGAAGATTTTTAAAAATCGATCAATCAGAGACTGCCTGTGACGGCCATGTTTGTAAATGGATCGGGACAAAATGAGCATTCTTTATAGAGGACCTTCTAAAGATGCTTCCTACCAAGTTTCAATTCATTTGGCTGAGGGGTTTCAGAGGAGAAGATTAAAATGTGAAAAGTTAATGGACGGCAGACGACAGACAACGGATGCCAAGTGATGGCAAAAGCTCACATTGCCCTTGGCAAGGTGAGCTAAAAAAAAACTCTTCATCTACATTTAGGGGCAAAAGTATTTCCACCCTAAGATATTTCCATATATATTTCATATAAAACCACTTATTTTCAAAACATTCTCCTGAAATCATTCCTTATCCAATTTTTTTTTAACAAATTTTCATCTTTAAAAGCAGAATTAATTTGAGTTTATTTTGATATTTTCATGTAAAAAATTTCGAACTTTTATTTAAAAGCATTTATGATTTAAAGAAAAATTTAAAGTCTCGATGTCACAATTTTCTATGATTATATAGTAAGATTCTTTGCATAAAATGTTGATCAGATTGCTTGAACATAAACACATTTCATCAAAATTGTCTTGGCCAATCAGAGGACATAGTGACCATATTTAGTGTCAGATTACTACCAATATATACATGTATGACCACTAAATAAACAAAACACAAGGTACATTTCTACAAAGATTAATGACATTTTGACCAGCCATATTGAAAAACTTGTTCATGGTTGTTTGGCACACAAGGAACATTTTAAGCAAGTTTCATTAAATTCTGACCAGTTATTTTGGACCTTAATATCAATTAAATTTATATATACCTTTCGAATGTGGTTCTCCAATATCTCTCTGCTTTTCTACAGAACGAAAGATCTGAAAATAAAGTGAGTGAGTGGTTGTCATTTAACGGCAAGTGAGCCATTTTTCAACTATGTCCACTTTATACTCAATCAAGATGCTCAGTTGGATTTTTAAAGTGATAGCTCACTGAAACAATAGTCTGTGTGTATACATATCGCTCCTGTCTGATATATTATCCTGAACACGAGTAAACCAGTCTTTGCTCTTTCTTCTTGATGCTATGTGATTAGTGGAGAAACAACAGAAACCAATTCTATAGTTTTGGATTTGACCCAACCAGGGTTCGAACCCACGATCTACCACACTCAAGACGAGCATGCTAACCATTTCTTATTTTCACCACAGATGAGTTTCTCTGAAAATTGATGCAACATAAACTACCGAATAGGAAAATAACAAGAAGATTTGTTAAGAGTTAACAGTTAACAATTTAAAATTCTCTTCATAATGCTCTGGCTGATTATAATTTTTTTTGCTTTAAATGTTGGAATTTTTAATCTGGCCATTGAAAAAAAAATCTCATAAATTTCTTCATTAATCTTTAGCTTAAAAATATTCTATTTCCACGGCACAATTAATTTTAGACTATAGAAATACATTCTGTTTTACAAATTACAGAAATGAATTTGAGGTAATAATGACATAAAATTGTTTTTAGTGTGTTAAAATATCACTATTTGTCATCCATTTGATAAATAATCCTTTGGATCCATCAATCTTTTTAAATATGGCTTATTTTGTAGTACCTGATCTCTCTCATACATAATAAAAATAGACCAAATTATAAAAAACAAATACACAACATCCAATTATCTGCAAAATAAAGTGAACATCTTACATTACTATTTCTTTCATCATCAAAGTATACCAGAAATCTGACATCTGTTATTTGTGTTGATGGTGTAAGTTTTCCATACATATCTACTGTTTCAAACATCACCTTTGCTACCTCGTACGGTGGATATTTAAGTGTACCAGTTCCAAATGCAGGGAATGCAATTGATGAACAATTTTCCTTATCTGCTACTTGCATGCACTGCCACATCACTAATTTCAATATCTAAAATACATGCAAGTTAAATTCTACACAAAAATACATATATATATACTTAAGTAGAGTCCATGATTTTTTGACAGTTTGTAGACCCACTATGGTCTACTCTGAGAATTTATTTATTCAATTACAGGTTTATTCATTTACACATGAGGGTTGTAAGTAAACTAACATTTTCTTTATTTCACAATATTATACAGGATATTTATCAGTGCTATTTTTGCAATTCTGATTCTGTCTATGGATCTCTTGAAATTTCTGACAAATGCATGGTTATATGTCTGTTGTACATCAGAAATCAAATCAGGGGCCGTCGTGGCCGTGGTAGTTGGGTTCTACCTATGCAATCAGTGCCTATCACCACTGATGTTGTGAGTTCAAATCTCGATCAGGGCGTGGTGTACAACATTATGTGATAAAGCTTGACAGTGACTTGCAACAGGTCGGTGGTTTTCTCCCTGTCCTCAGGTTTCCTCCACCAATAAAACTGACCGACACGATATAACTGAAATATTGTTGAAAGTGGCATTAAATACAATCAAACAAACAAACAAAAAAACATATTTAATCTCTTTGTTAAAACTTTATCCTTACCAAGATAGAAGTGCATTTGGACAACTTTTGAGCAACCAAATTTATCCAGTGAACAAGTAGTTGTGCACTGGATAGATGATTTATCCAGAGGATAACTTTATCCACTGTTTTGAACAACCGGGTCCAGATATTATTGTGCCTTGTATTGATATGATCATGATACCTTTAACGATAATCCAGTTCTGTGATACCATCGAGGTAAAACACCATGACAAATATACCGGCAACCAGTCAAATGTTGTAGATTTCCTGAAGAAGTGACAACTACTGACCCAACATTTATTGGGGCTTTCTTGTTACAAGCTGCCTGTATTTCCGAACCTGCCTTTTGTAAAATGGATTGTGAAACCACTCCTTCCTTCAAATTCAATTTTGCCCCAGTTGTATTTACAATGATGTCAACCTAAAATATGCAAATGAAAGGAATGCAAAGGGACATCAAATATACTAAAAAATGTAATCTAGTTAGTAGTTATTAACTTTCATTGATGATTTTGATAGGAGCAAAATTACTCAAGCTTGTTATTTTCAGAAAAAAAAGCTACAAAGAGATCAAATAACAAATGTAACTCAATTTGTAAGGAGGTTATGCTGTTAAACACCACTTTCAACAATAGTTCAGTTATATCGTGGCAGTCTGTGGTTTTCTCCGCCAATGAAACTGACCGCCACGTTATAACTGAAATATTGTTGAAAGAGGCATTAAACACCATAAACCAAACCTTCTGTGTATGAAGTCTTGCTTAGGATTAAAGGGGGTGTAGAAATGAACTGTCTGCTTTTGACGAGACATAGATTCCTTAGGATCTCAGCCTTCAAATACTTTTGCATTTGTTTCTTAAGATAAGTTATTTTTTAAAAGTTAATTCTTTTCTTTGTAGCCTATGTTTAACTTTGGATTCAATTAGACTCACTCAGACCCCATAGACTATGAGGTCTTCATTTGTGCAAGCTTGAATCTGTTTATCAAAATGATAAGAAGAGTTTGAAGATACCAAAGGGGCAATCATAATCCATATATCGAAGAAGAACATACAACACAATGGCCAAAAGAAAAAAAGAACCACCTAGCGCATGAATGTGCGATGTATCCCCCCCGCACCTGCATAATATTTAGTTTTATATATTTATAGAAAGCAGCCTTGCAGTCTTAATGTATAACATACTTACAAGCCACATGCAAAGATTATTCAACTCTATCCATGTTTACTAAAGTTATCACATAAACAAGACACAATTCTCAAAATTGGTGATTTTTCAACCAAAAACTAACATTTTCCCTCAAAACACTTGCTTCAAATATTTCCATGTTAGAACCAATCCAAGATAATGATAATTACAAGCTAATTGCAAAATATTATTCAAATTTATCCATGTTTACTAAAGTTATTGCGTAAACAAGACACAATTCTCAAAATTGGTGAGTTTTCAACCAAAAACTAAGATTTTCCTCCAAAACCCTTGCTTCAAATATTTCCATGTTAGAACCCATCCAAGATAATGATAATTACAAGCCACATGCAAAATATTATTGAAATCTATCTATGTTTACTCAAGTTATCGTGTAAACAAGACTCAATTCTCAAAATTGTTGATTTTTCAACCAAAAATAAAGATTTTCCCCCAAAACCCTTGCTTCAAATATTTCCATGTAAGAACCCATCCAAGATAATGATATTTACAAGCCACACGCAAAACATTATTCAAATTTATCCATGTTTACTAACGTTGTCGCGTAAACAAGACACAATTCTCAAAATTGGTGATTTTTCAACCAAATACCAAGATTTTCCCCCAAAACCCTTGCTTCAAATATTTCCATGATAGAACTTATCCCATCGTCGGTAACACACGGTTGACTCCGATACGTTCCTCTCTCTCCATCACCCGTGGGTCAAATCGCTTGTAAACATTCGTACTCATGAATAATTCATAAGTCTTCGCATTACAAACTTCTAATGCGATTCAACCAATCAAATCGTTCCTTTCATAATGAGTTTGGTTAAAAGTTAAAAATGTCGGACCTGTTGCAAAAATTTGGAGTGAAAGAATTGAGGGACTTTCTATACTGCACTACACTACATCCACACATTTTCATGGGCGCATCTATTACTGACAGAACGATCTTTTAACTCCGATACCAAAGAGTTTCACTTTCATAAACGTGATTTTGATTGGTTAATTCGAAACTTTGAATATTCATGAGTACGAATGTTTACAAGCGATTTGACCTATGGGTGATGGAGAGAGAGGAACATATCGGAATCAACCGTGGGTTACCAATGCTGAACTCATCCAAGATAATGATAATTACAAGCCACATGCAAAAAATTATTCAAATCTATCCATGTTTACTCAAGTTATCACATACACAAGAAAGTGTGACGGATGGACAGACAGACAGACACAGATGGACAGACAGACAGATGGACAGACGGCTGCTATTACTATATCCCCTCACCGCTATCACGGGGGGATAAAAAGCACAAAAGGACAAATAACAATTTACAAAACATACATATAAAACTAAAGATCGAGTAACACGAATCCCACTAAAAACCGGGGGTGAAATCAGGTGCTCCGGAAGGGTAAGAAGTTCCTGCTCCACTAGTGGCACCCGTCGTGTTAATCTAGTTACAAATCTGGTAGTAAGTCGTGAATGAGGAAAGGACCGTGAAGTCTTTACGACAAGTGGAACATATTCGTGGTCATTTGTGACACAGATATTCCATAACTGTCAACCAAGTCATGTTTTATATACAATGTACTTGCATTCCCAACACTGAATCAGTGAACAAATCTATTTCAATTTTCCCCATTTCAGACAGCTATACTTTGGACATTGAGCACTCAGGCCCATTGCACAGAGCTGGGACCTTGGTTTGTACAATTCTAAATCTGCAAAACTGGATGTTGCTGCACTGAAAAAAATGCAGCATTCCTGTTACTGGATTTTGAGAAGACAATCAAAGTTATGGACATGGGGGAGGGGCATAACAAATTAATTTCTCCATTTAAAACCCCCTAATAGCCCTATGGAGAATCAGCTTCCTTTGTATAAATCTGAATCTCCTCTTACCATGGACCATCTCGTCAAGTTTGCTTGCTTTCGGTGGAACAGTTTTGCAGGAGATTAAAATGTTTAAAAATCGAGAAAGCATCAGAGATGCAACAGCCGAGTT
>MJUT01012744.1:63273-79721 GCA_002080005.1 Gigantidas platifrons | reverse complement strand
AAGTTTAGTACAGGATCACCCAATGATCATTCCTGTAAAGTCACAATTCAATTGGCTTAGTGGTTTCTAACAATAAGATTTTTAAAATTTCGACCAATCAGAACACATTATGAGCCCTGGCAGCCATGTTGGATTTCCGATCAGCGCCAAAAACAAAAATCTTGTATATGACCATCTAATGAACATTTCTGCCAAGATTGGTTCAAATCTGTTGCGTGGTTTCAGAAAAAAAGATGAAAATGTGAAATTCCCATAGGGTCCAATGTTAAACTAAGTCGAGTCATGGTGGCCATCTTGGATATGCGATCGGCACAAAAATAACAAATTTAGTAGAGGACCATCCAGTCATCATTTCTGTAATGTTACAATTCCATCGGCTAAGTAGTTTCTGACAAGAAGATTTTCAAAGTTTCAACCAATCAGAACACATTATTGGCCCTGGCGTCCATGTTGGATTTCCGATCTGCACCAAAATAACAAATTTAGTAGAGGACCTCCCAATGAACATTTCTGCCAAATTTGGTCCAAATCAGTTCAGTGGTTTCAAAGAAGAAGAAGAAAGTATGAAAAGTTTACAGACGCGGATGACGACGATGACGACGACGCCGACGACAACGGACGCAAAGTGATGACAAAAGCTCATATGACCCTTTGGGTCAGGTGAGCTAAAAACCATGAACAAGATGACACAGTTTGTTACGGTAAAATCACTAATTTGACCTTGAGGTCAAAGTTCAAGGTCAAAGATTGCCAACAATGGTATGCGACACATCTTCTGGAGGTGGTCTACCTACATGCCATATATGAAAAGCCTATCTTGAACAACAAAAAAGTTACAGCCCGGACACGATTTGATACAGACGCAGGGACCGATTTGACTTTGAGGCCAAAATTCAATGTCAAAGGTCACCAACAATGGTATGCAACACATCGTCTGGCGGTGGTCTACCTACATGCCAAATATGAAAAGCCCGTCTTGAACGACAAAAATGTTACAGCCCGTACACGATTTGTTATGGACGCACGGACCAGTTTAACCTTGAAGTCAAAGTTCAAGGTCAAAGGTCACCAACAATGGTATGCGACACATCGTCTTGAGGTGATCTACCTACATGCCAAATATGAAAAGCCTGTCTTGAACAACAAAAAAGTTACACCCCGGATACGATTTGCTATGGATGCACGGACCAGTTTGATCTTGAGTTCAAAGGTCACCAACAATGGTACGCAACACATCGTCTGGACATTGTCTACCTACATGCCAAATATGAAAAGCCTGTCTTGAACTATAAAAAAGTTACAGCCCGGACACGATTTGTTATGGACGCACGGACCAATTTGACCTTGAGGTCAAAGTTCAAGGTCAAAGGTCACCAACAATGGTACGCGACACATCGTCTGGAGGTGGTGTACCTACATGTCAAATATAAAAAGCCTGTCTTGAACGACAAAAAAGTTACAGCCCGGACACGATTTGTTACGGACGCACGGACAGACTGATCACTATAGGGCGTCCGCCACAAAGTGGCGGGGCCCTAATTATTCAGGTAAAATAACCTTACAAAAGAACAAAAAACCATTCAGAAAAATTTGTCAAACTAAAAATCTTCATGATTCTGATCCTGATCTTACCAGCTCGCTGGTAAAATTTGGCCCAAAATTTGATTACATTTTACTTCACATCCAAAATTTTACAAGAAGACGTATGTTGAATGTAAAATAATACAAACCTCCTTGGGAAATTCATATTTCAAACTATTACATCCATATTTTGTCACAATATATCCATAAATAAATGTCTGGCAAACTCATTTACCTAAAACGATACACACTTTAGCACCCCCCTACATTTTTTAATGGCCGAGTATATAGCCAAGGGAGATAATCATTTCCACGGCCTGACTATATCAGCATTAGTTAATTTCTAAGGGAGATAATGGCAAGAGTTATCTTTCTTTTAACAGAGAAGCTTTTTTAGAAATCAACCAATCAGAAACAAGAATTGCCTGTGGTGGCCATGTTTGTTAACCGATCGGGATGAAATGAGCAAACTTTATAAAGGACCTTCCATAGATGCTTCCTACCAAGTTTCGGTTCATTTGGCCAAGCGGTTTCAGAGGAGAAGAATTTAAAAAATCGGCCAATCAGAAACAAGAATTGCCTGTGGCGGCCATGTTTGTTAATGGATCAGGATAAAATGTGCAATCTTTAGAGAGGACCTTCTATAGATCCTTCCTACCAAGTTTCGGTTCATTTGGGAAATCGGTTTCAGAGGAGAACATTTTTTTAGAAATCAACCAATCAGAAACAAGAATGGCCTGTGGCGGCCATGTTTGTTAACAGATCGAGACGATATGAGCATCCTTTACAGAGGACCTTCCATAGATGCTTCCTACAAAGTTTCAGTTCATTTGGCTGAGGGGTTTCGGAGGAGAAGATTAAAATGAGAAAAGTTAACGGACGACAGACGACATATGACGGATGCCAAGTGATGGCAAAAGCTCACATTGCCTTTGGCAAGGTGAGCTAAAAATGAATGACAACATAAACATGGTCAGTACAATATCAGTGTCAATGAATGCTCATATTTAACTGACTACTAGCTAGGAATTGAAAAATATGTTGGTTAAAGATCATGACTGACAGTCAAAAAGTTTGTATTTTTATGTCCCACCATTCTACTCATAATTGTGACTGGTTTTATCTCAAGATAAAGATTCTAAAAACAAATTTTTGATAAAAAATAATTGTGTAGACATACTTTCTTATTGAGTTCCGACTGTAGAGTATCTTCAACTTGCTTTAAAAAAAGATCTCTGAAACTTCCATTGGGAACTTTAACCTTCAATGCTGTATTCCAAGCCTTCAATATAAAACACCAGCAACCATTAATTTCTTTATTATAATTACTGTAGGTTTAACCCCACTTTCAATTAATATTGGATCAACTGAATACAGGAACAAATTTACATAATCCAATAAAAAAAGGGGCCGTCATGATCAAATGGTAGTTGAATTTATAATTACCTATGCAATTAGTGCCTTTCACAATAACGTTGCGAGTTTGAATCCCGCTCAGGCGAAGTGTCAGCCACTTTTACATTGCAGAAGTGGTGACCTTATAAATAGGTGGTTTCAACAACATTTCAGTTATATTGTTGCGGTCAGTTTTATTGGTGAAGGGAACCGGAGTACCCAGAGAAAACCACAGACCTGCCACAAGCCACTGAAAAACTGTATCACATAAAGTTATATCGAGTACACCTTGCCATGAGTGGGATTTGAACTCACAGGGGCCCGGGTGGCTCAATGAGTTAGGTCGTTGGATCTAACAGCTCATACAAGCCTATCACCAATACGGCGTGGGTTCGCGCCCGGCTTTGTAAATTATAAACTAGAGGCTCAGCCCACTGAGCCTGTATCGCTCACCTGACAATAGAATGATACTGAAGCAAATTTCAAAGGGAGATAATCATTACCTTAACTGTTTTCTATATTTATGAATAAAAGATAATGTCTTTGGGCCAGGTAAGCTAAAAAATTATGAAAAAAGGGCAATAACTCCTAGACGGGTAATAAGATTTTTTGCATTTTAAATTTAATATCTATCTCTTATAGTTTTTGAAATATAAGACGAACAGTATTAAAACTTTAAAAATTTGATAAAAAAAAGGGCAACAACTCCAAAATGGGTAATGGGATTTACTTCAAAATTGCAGGGTAGGTAGATCGTGACATGCTGCACATTTTTGCATTTAAACTTAACATCTATCTCTTATAGTTTTTGAAATATAAGACGAAAAGTATTAAAAAAAAATTAAAAATTAATGAAAAAAGGGTGATAACTCCAAAATGGGTAATGGCATTTACTTAAAAATTGCATTGTAGGTAGATCTTGACATGCTGCATATTTTTGCATTTTAAATTTAATATCTATCTCCTATAGTTTTTGAAATATAAGACGAACAGTATTAAAACTTTAAAAATTTGATAAAAAAAAAAAGGGCAACAACTCCAAAATGGGTAATGGGATTTACTTCAAAATTGTAGGGTAGGTAGATCGTGACATGCTGCACATTTTTGCAATTTAAACTTAACATCTATCTCTTATAGTTTTTGAAATATAAGACGAAAAGTATTAAAATTTTAAAAATTTGATGAAAAAAGGGCAATAACTCCAACATGGGTAATGGCATTAACGTAAAAATTGCAGGGTAGGTAGATCTTGCTGTGCTGATCAGTTTTACCCCATGTCAGATTTTTGATATTATTAACGGTTTTTGAGTTATTACCCAAAAACCTTCAATTTTACCATATGTTCTATTTTTAGTAACAGCGGCCATGTTTGTTGGCCGAATGGAACCAAATGAAGAAGTTTTATAGAGGATCTTACATAGATGCTTCCTGCCAAGTTTGGCTCCATTTGGCCAAGCAGTTTCAGAGGAGAAGATTTTTTTAACATTAGCCAATCAGAAACAAGAATTGCCCTTGGCGGCCATATTTGTTGGAGGAATGGGACGAAATGAAGAAACTTTATAGAGGACCTTATATAGATGTTTTCTGCCAAGTTTGGTTCCATTTGGCCCAGTTGTTCCAGAGGAGTAGATTAAAATATGAAAAAGTTCACGGACAGACGATGGATGCCAAGTGATGGCAATAGCTCACATGACCCTTTGGGTCAGGTGAGCTAAAAAGGGTGCACTCGACTCGCAGCCGCATGTGATAAAGTTTACCAGTTGTTTGCCCATGGTCGGTGGTTCTCTCCGGGTACTCCGCTTCCTCCACCACTAAAACTGGTCGCCATGATATAGCTGAAATATTGTTGAAAGTGGCATTAAACACCAAAAATCAAATCAAATCAAATCATGAACTCACAACTTTAATGGTGATGGGCTATGATTGCACAGGTAGTTATAAATCCAACTACTATATGATCACGACCATGACAGCCTCCATAAATAAGAGGGGAACTACTGTATGTTCAATAATTAAATAAGGAGATATATATGCCTTGCAAACAATGAAAGTTAGACAAAATCAAAACAGATTTTTACTGGTTCATGGTCTTTACTATTGCCTGTGGGTTACAAACTGAAGATAGAATTTTGTATTTTAAACAAATATGGTCAATCATAAAATACATTTTCAGTGCCACAAATTTGATAATAGTATTTTCATATTTGCAAGACTTTATTATATTGACTGGTTAACAAATTATTTGTCACAGCAAGTAATAATACCTGTAGATAGTTGAACTCTTCATTGTCAAATGGTTGACAAGACAGATTTTTACAGAAATCATGGTTAAGTTCATAAAATAAACTTAAATGTTTGTCTTTTATGATACTGAGCTGTTTTACTTCAGCCGACTTCCAATCTATGCCATCTTGAATTTTGTCAAACAAATCTAATGACAAAAGGAAAACTTCCATTGAAGGTGTCCGTAAATCTCTGTTTACATGTGATTCCAAACTTTCTTTCAAGACGTCAGCTGATATTTTCATACACCTGTATGCATCATTTAAAGACATCTGAGCTCTAAAAACAAACAATAATTGTTATTTACAAAGTTTCTTATCTCACTACAAGTTGACAGAGCATATATTTGGTGCTCTTCATCTACAGTCAAACTTGCCTTAATGGTCACCTGCTGTACACAGCTGTCTTATGTGTTATTTTAACTAATATATATGTAAGATGTCACCTCACTATCGCAGTCATCCATCCATAAAGGTTGATCCCATCATATCATATTACTGGTTTTCAACGTTTTCAACGGTCATGTTTCATACTAGACTTTAAAACATCATAAGTAATTAACTGTCAAGATGTGTTGAATACATGATTGTACCAATTAAGCCAACAAATTTTTGAAAATATTAACTAATTAACCATAAATTGTTACAACTCTTGTTCGTAGCAACTCCAGATACAAAAAATCCCACGAGTGAGTTTAACTTTGCCACATTTTTAGCCTGTCACAAACAGGGCTGATTTACTGTTTAAGCAACAATATTTGTGTCAAGATGAAATTAATATACATGGTTATACATGTACATATAAAAAGACTATAAGTTATTTTGGATGATTTTAAGTAATTTCCAGTATACCCATTTTCAAATTATATATTTAAATACCACAATGTATCTGTTTACCTCTCATTTGGATCATCAATGTAGGTCTGTATGGCTGCTTGCTTAAACAATTTCATCAACAATGACTGAAAAAAAAATTAAATATTGGTGAAAAAACATGAATATTCATATAAATATCTTCCTTTGATGAGTTGTGGTTAAAGTTGTTGAATTTGACGACAAGCCTAATACTGTTGATGTGAGTTTCAAGGCCCAATACCCATCTCAAATTTTAATTATCAAATGGACGTAAAATAAAATAAAGCAATAGGAATAACTTGTATTGCCAGCATATATATATATTATAAATAACATGAATTTTATAAAGCAAATATCAATCATATATCACAACAAATTATTTAAAAATAACAATTCTTTTTTGGCAAAAAGTCCACCTATTACAAAAATAAGTATTTAAAACTGTGCTTTCAAAAATATTTATTAAAAGTGGTGGGAGGGTGGGTTCTTTTAACACCTCTCTCATCAAACAGTTATCAAAAGTTAAAGTCAAAACTTTATTGTCAAATTAAATAAGGATTTGTTACAATAGAAATTAGCATACAGACCCTGGATCGTATAAGTTTACAATATGCACGAAACGCAAACGAACGAAAAACGCAAACGAAACGAACTAAAGACGAACGAACGCTTCACACGAACGACACGAAAAACGCACGATACACGAAATGAATACAGGATACACGAAACGAACGCACGATACACGAAACAAACGCATGATACACGAAACGAACGCACGATACACGAAACAAACGCATGATACACGAAACGAACGCACGATACACGAAAAAGACGCACGATTCGTATACACGAATAGTATCATGTTTTTATTTGAATGACTTTGTGCAAATTGATGTGATTAACTTCTGTAATCTTATATTTTAAAAGCAAGTTATATAAATGATAAATTAGTCAGTAAAGTAATAGGATAATATAATTTATATTAAATAGTTTATATTACCAATGTGTTTAATAATTATATTGATGATTAAATTTTAAATCTCATATATTGACTTCCAAATATGACTTTCTATTTATATAATTATGCGGAATTTATATTTATTTAATTATATAATTATACAGAATTTATATTTATATAATTATATAATTATACAGAATTTATGTTTATAATTATTCGGATTCTGAATTGACAATTTCAACCAGACATAGGTGTATCAGTTATTTTCTCGGTTAAGCTGTCCGACAGGTGTGTGAATTCAAAAGGTCATATATAATTAATTGTTAATTAGAATGAAATTACAAATGTAAGAGTTGATATTTCACTCCTGCAGTGCATGTATTTTCCAGGTGAAAATGCCAGAGGCGTTTGTTTACATACATGTAGATGATTTCTTGTTTATTTGTCCTAGAGTAAATTGTAGAAAAAAATGCATTTATTAAATATGTTTTCCCTTATTGTACACAATTACTGGTACATGTAAATAAAGGAAATACATGTTTTTACATGTAAAATGTTGTTTACACTTTAATTTAAAATGTTTTGTAATAGTAAGATTGAAATTGTAGTCATTATTTTAAACTGGAAATCGTACATGTAGTTGATAAGTGCCACGCGATCTGGTACCGGTGAAGTGTGTGTTCGTTTCGTGTATCGTGTATCGTTCGTTCGTGTATTGTTCATTCATATTTCGTTTCGTGTGTTCGTCTAATTAAACTGGCGAACGATACACGAAACGAACGAACAAATTACACGCACGAAACGCAAACGAACGGAAAACGAAAAACGAACAAACGATACATGCAAACGAAACGAACGAAAAACGCAAATGATACGAAATATCTGTTAAGTTAAACGATCCAGGGTCTGTAAATATTTATCTAACCGATGAAAAGAATTACTCTTGATTGGTGAGTAATATTCTATCCAGATAAAGCTACCTTTATCTAGTTTAAACCAGTCGAATAGCCGAAGTGTGAAATTCACAATTTTCCTTCATTTACTAATTAAATAATTTTTGAGACAAAATTAACCCAATGTTTCCAGACACCACACAAGACTGTATTATCGCTCAATAATTCGTTTTAACTGACCTGACTCCCCCAATTAGGTCTAGTAGTCACGTTATAGTGATATAGTGACAATACACACTAATAACCAAACTGTCAAATAGAGTTTTTTTCATGGTTGGTTTATGGTGTTTAACGCCCACTTTCAACAATATTTCAGTTGCATCATGGCGGTAAAATAATACTGATTATTTCAAGGCTGAGATAATTTTCTAGTTTTTCCTCTTCAATTCGCGGAAACGATCCTGTTATCAAAAATTCTATTCATAGTAACGGTGACCTTGACCTTTGACCTAATGACCCCAAAATAAATAGGGTTCTTCCCCTTCCACAGGGAAATCATGTGGCCAAATTTGTTAAAGATCCAATAAACAGAACTAAAGTTATCATGCGGAAACGACCCTGTTGTCAAAAATTATATTTATAGTAATGGTGACCTTGACCTTTGACCTAATGACCCCAAAATAAACAGGGTTCTTCCCCTTCCTCAGGGGAATCATGTGGCCAAGTTTGGTAAAGATCCAATATACAGAACTAAAGTTATCGTGCGGAAACGACCCTGTTGTCAAAAATTATCTTTATAGTAACTGTGACCTTGACCTTTGACCTAATGACCCCAAAATAAATAGGGTTCTTTCCCTTCCACAGGGGAATCATGTGGCCAAGTTTGGTAAAGATCCAATATACAGAACTAAAGTTATCGTGCGGAAACGACCCTGTTGTCAAAAATTCTATTTATAGTAACGGTGACATTGACCTTTGACCTAATGACCCCTAAATAAATAGGGTTCTTCCCCTTCCACAGGGGAATCATGTGGCCAAGTTTGGTAAAGATCAAATATACAGAACTAAAGGTATTGTGCGGAAACCTGTGTGGATGCCCGCCACCCGCCATACCCAATCACATAATACGGCCCGTCTCGAGACGGGCGTATAAAAAGTTATTTGCTTGTATTATATTTTCCAGTAACTAGGTCAATATAACAAGTGACCTATTTTAAAAATTTGCTGTTGCAACAAAATGGGTTAACATCCAAAAATCATTCACAAAAAGTTTTGGTTCAACCAGTCTTGCATCATCTGTAACAGGCAGATTCATTCTATTCATCACCCATGTGTAAATTGAAACAATTAAATTCCTTTTTGAGTTTCTGGTAAATGATTGATTTTTGGTGTTTTAACGCCACTTTCAACAATATTTCACCTATATCATGGCGACCAGTTTTAGTGGTGGAGGAAGCCAGAGTACCCGGAGAGAACCACCGACCATAGGCAAGCAACTGGTAAACTTTATCACTTGCGGCTGTGAGTCGAGTGCACCTTTTTTTGTAATTTACAAAGCCAGATGAGAAACAACGTTGTATTGGCGATAAGCTTGTATGAGTTGTTAGATCCAGCGACCTAACTCATTGAGCCACCCGCGCCCCCTTCTGGTAAATGATCCAGTATTTAAAAGTTACTATAGCAATAAAACATCACTCAAATATTACGTTTGGTTGGTAGATCACTTTTTTTTAAATAAAAGAATGTTTTTTCTTTTCTTTTTCGTGTCCAGAAGAATGTTATACAAGTGCAAATAATATCAGTCCTCCAAATCCCCATGGAGCCACACTCATTTGAGATTACTTATTCGTAAGTGTAAAGAATTTCTTACAAATGATCCATGGATCATGAGCGGAGAGTCATCGGACATGAGTTACCGATGATGCCAATTTTGCAGTTTCTGAGAAATCTGTTTTATCATCTGTCCTTTGAAAAATCCTTCTTTTTTTTTCCTAGTAAAACTATTATTCCTATATTTGATGCGTGCAGTTGCATAATAAAACAATATTCTTTCTATTTTTTAATCAAAGAAGACCTTTCTTTACTAAATCTACAGCTCAACCTACCTCAAATCCCTTCTAAGATACAAAATATGGACTTTCTAAAACAAATCTGAATTTTCAATAATCATTTATGTAAAAGGAAATTTAAATATTCATAGCTTACATCTCGGCTATCCTTCGTCATGTTTCATGTTATTTGTCAATTATTATTTATGTAAATGTAAATTTAAATATTTGTAACTTAATTTTCGACTATCCTTCATTGCTTCATGTAATTTTTTTCAATTATTATTTATGCAAATGCAAATTTAAATATTCCTAAGTTACATCTCGGCTATCCTTCGTCATGCTTCATGTAATCTTCCAAATATCAATTATGTAAATGCAAATTTAATTATTCATAACTTACATCTCGGCTATCCTTCGTCATTCTTTGTGTTGTTCTCAGATAGTAACAAAGAAGTGCCAGTACTACATCAGATGGTATTAACCCTGTAGTCAGGATTTCTGGGACATACTCCATTTTCACAGCTGATATGAATGATCTTGGAAGATAATAATCCACCTTGAAATAGGGGCTCAGCTTCTCTAACATTTCAAGGGGGAGCCTAAATATGGAGAAAAAAAAATTATATAGACCATGTAAAAATTGATTGCAAATGTAAACAAGAAGTATGCAGGACCTTGTAATCACTTACCTTTACATTGATTTGTTGTGTCATTAAAGAAGTAGTGCTATGGTGTTTAACACCACTTTCAACAATATTTCAGTTATATCATGGCAGTCAGTTTTATTGGTGGAGGAAACAGGAGTACCCGGGAAAACCTCTGACCTGTTGCAAATCAATTACAAACTTTATCCTATAATGTTGTATCGAGTACATCTTTTCTGGGTGGAATTCGAACTCACAACATTAGTGGTGATAGGCACTGATTGCATAGGTAGTTATAAATCCAACTACCATAAGATCACGACCCCCATTAAAAAAGTAAAAATTTCACCTTACATTACACCACACTTACAAATTTATACTACAAACTAGGAAGAACTGTTTTAGATACCTAAAACTTATGTCTCCCTTAATGCGGCCATCTGTACAACAATAAGTTACACATTATGAGTTGAATGATACTATTTAAAAAACAATTATTTGACTTTGAGGTCAAAGGTCAAGTTCTCACGAAGGTCATTACGGTATGTGACACACCGCCTTATGGTCATGCACCCACATACCAAATACTTAGTGGTAAGTCTTCCAGGGAAGACATGTGTCGCCTGCGAACTTATTTTCTTTAGATTACTTCATCATTGAAAGTAACATCATGATGAAAAAGTATATTATTCTAAATTTTGTGATATAGTTATAGGTTTTTGACTGATGAAGTTTATGAAAATTACAATTTATTCTGACATGATGAATTATTTGAAGGATGAGATATTATCATGCGAATAAAAATAATCTATAGCTAAGTTCCATCAAAAAGGATGTGGACATGCGATACAGTTCTCCATACTGATGCTCTGTGCCATATATCAGGAAGCTAGCCTGTGTGGTTCCTGAGAAAAATGTGACGGAAATTATTTTATGACAAATTGTTTGATATCAAAAATATTCTAAGTTCCATCAAACAGGAAGTGGACATGCGGCAGATTCGAAACTGTCTTACACGATACAGTTCTCCATACTGATGCTCTGTGCCAAATATCAAGAAGCTGGCCTGTGTGGTTCCTGAGAAAAATGTGACAGAAATTATTTTATGACATGCGATACAGTTCTCCATACTGATGCTCTGTGCCATATATCAGGAAGCTAGCCTGTGTGGTTCCTGGGAAAAATGTGACAAATTTTTCTATCTAAAAATATTCTAAGTTGCGGCAAACAGGAAGTGGACATGCAGCAGATTCGATACTATCTTACACGATACAGTTCTCCATACTGATGCTCTGTGCCAGATATCAGGAAGCTAACCTGTCTGGTTCCTAAGAAAATGTGACAGAAATTATTGTGTAACAACTTTTTCTATATCAAAAATAATGCAAGTTCCGTCACACAGGAAGTGGATATGCGGCAGATTCGAAACTGTCTTACACGATACAGTTCTCCATACTGACGCTCTGTGCTAAATATCAAGAAGCTGTCCTGTGTGGTTTCTGAGAAAAATGTGACGGAAATTATTTTATGACAAATTGTTTGATATCAAAAATATTCTAAGTTCCATCAAACAGGAAGTGGACATGCGGCAGATTCGAAACTGTCATACACGATACAGTTCTCCATACTGATGCTCTGTGCCAAATATCAAGATGCTGGCCTGTGTGGTTCCTGAGAAAAATGTGACAGAAATTATTTTGTGACGACGACCCCAGACGACGGATAGTGATCCCTATATGTCGCCTCTGCGTAACGCAGGCGACACAATAATTGACCTATCTGGAAAGACAAAAAAGTTATGGTCCGGACAAGCTTCGCTGAGAAGAAGCAGAAGAAACGGAAGAAACGTAAGAAGAAGCGGAAGAAAAAATCAGACTAAAACAATATGTCTCCATTCGTTCGAAGGGGAGACATAATTATTCAAATCTAAAGATCAAGTGGGACATTGATTCAGACGCTGGGTCAAACAACACAAATATGCCATATACTTGCTAGAGAAAAATTAATACAGTTAATTAAAAACGATCAATTACAATGTACAAGGAATATATATACAAGAAGGTAAAGGTACTATTCTGGATAAAAAATTTAAGATTTCAACCCCTGAACTAATAAAATGAAAACCCAAAAATACCACACTGTCGGAACAATTCCAAAACCAAACATCAAAATCATAAAAGAGGTAAATTTGATACCCCTTAACACACTAATACATGACCACTCACTTTCCTGAGTTGATACAAGTGTAAAGCAAAATTATGTCCTCCAGGACAATATTTCATGATTATATTGTCATGGAATTTTGTCTTATCTATGATATTTTGTCCTTTTTCTGGACAGTATAATATCATCTTATATGGACAATATATCATAGTGAAACTGTGTCCTAACAAAGGGAGATAATTCTAATTCTAATTCAAAACTTGGACATTGGTTGTTAATATATTTCAAATTGAATCAAATATAGTGTACATGGTGTAATAAATATCATTTCTATGACAAAGAAATCTCTTATATTTTTAAATAAAGTATAATATAAATATGTGAAGCATAAAAATATCGATATCAAGTTGATGTCGGACATTATTTCACAGTTAAATAATGTCCATTAAGAATGGACAATATCTCATGATGGAAGACACAATTTCATTATGAAATAATGTCCAGGACACTATTTCATTATGAAATAATGTCCAGGACACTATTTCATTATGAAATAATGTACATGGACAATATTTCATGTGATATTTTGTCTAGAGGACATTATTTCATGGAGGACACTATTTTATTTTACACAAGCACTTCAATAAAATAGAACTACAATAATTTACACCTTTCACACATGCAAATACATCTTTATTTTCAAATGTATACAGGACTTTCATGTTTCCAAATTACCAATGTACTATATATAAAACATTTCTATTTTCAACAATACATTATGACATTGTCTAAATTGTAATGTAATTCATCTTATATACATTTCTATCAAAATTGTCATTGCAATAACATTTTCCACTGAGACAGGTTGTGTCAAGCTGAAACTTCTGGTACAAAATTTAAAATTTTCATTTATGTATGTACATTATAAAAAACCACTACATCAGCTTTATTTAGAGTTATACCAGGAAGCAACTTACCCTAGTTGACAAGGTTTGACTGTAGATAAATAGACAATATTAGTGCAGTCATAAAATGTAAAGTTCATGCGTATGAGACTTTAAAAACTGTGATAAAAGGGAGGTTCACAGAGCCATCCCTCAGTTCTATGCTGAAAACACATCAACTATATATTTTAAGACACTGCATTAATATTGTGCTTATCCTGCAGACAAATCAAATAAATTCATTGACGTTTATATTTTGAATTAAATAATAAAAATATTTAATTATCCCTTGAGTGCCCCTTTTGATATTTCCTGTCAACAGGAAGTGAACTGGATTTACCACTAGACTCCCAAAGCTCAACATGTAACATGTGACTGAGGTACCAGAAAAAGCTGTATTTCGGTTAGTGACAATATATAACAAAACTTTATCCAGTCAATGCAATTTGCCTGCTCAAATAGAATAAGTCCAAATAAATATTATTCATGATACCTGTGCCATGGAAAAGATTTTGTTTTGAAGGTCTTGATATCAGACTTAAACTCCGGTATTCCCCACCAAACAGGAACCCTCTCATCATGGTTAAATTTAGCTGGTGGTTCTTCAAATGGGACACATTTCTCTTGGAGGAAATGTAGAACAGGCAAACAAAATAACCAACAAGGATTGGCTTTCTGTATTGATGTCTCTGTTGTTGAAGCAATATTCCTTGCAAAACTCAACACAAACTCTGCAACTTTGCTTTTTAAAATAGAACACATTAAATTGTTACTGCAACTTTGCTTTTTAAAATAAAACACATGATATTGTACACTGAAACCTGTCTAAACAAAACTCTGGAATCATGTAAAAACTGATAATTAAATAAAGTCCCAAAGTAGAAAATCTTTGTTGATTTAACCTGTATAAACCAAACACCTGTCTATTCCCAACACAAAGAGATTTGGTTTAGACAGGTTTCACTGTATATAAGTATTGTAATAATTAATTTGTTGTGGCTTGATTTAATTTGCATGGTGCCCTTTAAATATTGATAACACAATCTAATTATAGTTGATTCCATAAACAATGACCTGAAGTTAGAATCTGCTGGAAATACCCAACAAACTGTATTATGATGATTAAATTACACATTTAAATTTCAAGAAACATCAACAAATTTCCACTGGCCTATATAAAGAGGTTCAGGCTCCCCAAGTTCATTTCCTTCCTCAAAAATGCTTAGTGCTATTACTGGACACACATTAAGTTGTGACATTCATCAAAATCCTTGAAACCGCATCAGTGGCGTAATGGTTAGCGTGCTCGCCTCGAGTGCAGTAGATTGTGGGTTCAAGCCCCGGTCAGGTCAAGCCAAAAACTGTAAAATTGGTATTTGTTGCTTCTCTGCTAAGCATGCAACATTAAGAAGAAAGAGCAAACACTGGTTGGCTTTGAATCAGAATAATGTGGAGCGACATGTTGTTTTCGGTGAACTAGCACTATAAAAATCCAACTCGGCATGTTGGTCTAATACAAAGTGGACCTCATCATCATCTCATTGAAAATTAACTTGTTCTCACCATGATACAGCTGAAATATTGCTGAATTGGCATTAAACAACAATCACTCACTCACTCAAAATCCTATCAGAAGACAGTATTGTGTTTACCACACTAACCGTTTATATTATTACTGGTATGTAACTTGTCAATAGTTTTAACCATTGTCAATTGTTATGTGCCACCTCTATCATAGTCTTCAACATGACGAAAGCGGTCAGTATTTGGTAAAAGTAGAAGTAGAAGTAAATACTATTGGAGTTCCGTAACAAGAAAGACATCAAATCTTAGGACAATTTGAGCATTAGACAAGATAAGTTATAAACTGCATATACTGTAAATTCAGAAATTAATGCGATGTTTTTATTAATGCTAAAAATGCGACTGGTCGGCGATCGCATTAATAAAACTTCGCATTTTTAATGTTCATTCTGTTAACCAGTTTCTGTTTGATTTATCTGCCTTTTCTTACACAGGTAAGATCGACAGGTGCATGTTATAGATTACTGACACCTAGCAAGTGGTGAAGCGTGTACATGTTTATTGATTGTTTTGATTACAATTTCCTGTGTAAATATGTCTAGGGACAAAATAAAGTGTGTATTTAAACATTCTGTTTCACTGTTTTTCAAAATAATGACTTGTCAGTTTCATTCGATGTTTTTTCGTTGTAAGGGTAGATCAAAAATATTTTAGTTTCTCATCGATCTAATTATGTAAAAACTGTGTTGATAAATGCCCAATTTTTATTTTATTTAATTTTTAAAGAGGCTAGATGCAGATGAGAAACTACAATATTTTCAAATACCTTACATTCCTTGTCGTATGGTATTATGTAATAAAACAAAGTTATGCTTAAAATATTTTTATTACATTGACAGCATAGCACTAAAGTTTACAAACATTTACATGAATTAAAAATCAAAGCGTGAAAGCGCTGATATATGGTTTTGCCTTGAAACTTTACATTAGCTGTGATTCCAAGAATGGATGATTTCCAAATAAGCAGACATTCCATACTAACGTACATCACCAACTTTAATGCTGCAGAGAAGTGATAGTGTAGCTCTTTGTGCATCTCAGACATGCTTGGGCTTTTTATTTTGCAGTGTTAAGTATATATGAGGAACATAACATGTC
>MJUT01012744.1:300-14931 GCA_002080005.1 Gigantidas platifrons | reverse complement strand
TCAGTCATGTACACACAATCTACAATAACAAAAGTCCATATCATATAAAAGAAAATAGACTAAAATTAAAGATTGTCATGGTATTTTTACAAGATCCTGCAAGTACAACTTTTTTGTACCACCAATAAATGGGCAACAAGCATTAACCTTTTTTATTATAATGCAATAAGAGATTAGAATATGCAATAAAGAACATTAAAAATTAAGACGAATTTAATTTAAATCTGGGGTTAAACAATTCCTATCAGAAAAGGGAAGAAACGAATTTAATAAGGAATAATAATTTAAAGTTTCTGGCTTAGTCTATAAATAGCCATGTTGCTCTAGGTACAGTCGTGGCCGTGATCATATGGTAGTTTGTCACTGACCCGCGACAGGTCAGTGGTTATAATTGACCTTTGATTGTCAGAATTGACCTTAACGTGTTCAATTCACCTTTAATTTTGAGAACTGATTGTAGGTGTCATTACTGACCTTTAGTTATCCGAACTGATCATAAAGTGCTATATCTATTTGATCTTTATATTGATATTCATTAAATCAAAGGCAGCCATGTTTTTCATGATGATACATTTCAATCGACTTTGCTTTTTTTTATTTCAGGTTTATTTTTGTACTGCAAACACAACAAGGTACATGTATAAAACATTCACTAATATTTACATATATCGTATAACAGTTTTCATACTTTACTATCTATATTTCAGCTCAACAGTCTGCCCAAGACGAGCCAGTCAGTGGAACATCAGGCGTGGGATATAAAAAACTGCCACCCACTACATCTCAACAGGACCAAAGTGCCAAAAAGAAACCTAAGAAATCAAACAATGAAAAAGAAGGGGATGTATCGACAATACTTCAAGAAAGTGACGAAAGTGGTACTATTAAAATCTTAAATATTTCAATGATGTATTATATACAGAATTTCCCGATATTGGTATTTATAGAATTCTATGATATTTCTTAAGAGAACATAATTTCGAATCGTTAAATCAACANGGGATGCTTTCTCCATTGACACCAAAGTCTGTACATAACCCTGGTATTGATGCTGTACGAGGAAGCTCCAGGAAACAGTTAAAGTTACTTCCGGAAACCGCTTCAACACCACCAACATCTGAAGAAAGGCTTTCAGCTATAAGAAGTACACCTTTAATAAATAAATCCTGTAGAGGAGATATATCTAAAATGACTATTAATATTGATCACTCCTACAATGCACAGACCACTAAAGATAGTACATCTGAAATTAAAGCAACAGAAGAAGAGACATTATATACCTTGAAACAGATGTTTTACATTAACAAAGAAAATCGTGGTCTTCCACAGAATGTGATGTTGCAGACACTGAGATCTCAATCATGTTCATTGACATCAAAGACTGCTCCCTTTACATCAGTCCTTTGTTATAAGGGACCAGACCAGATAATTGAAAGTGACAGAATCATACATGATATCATATGTGAAATGGAGAAAAGGTAATATACATATTACATAGACAATACATACATGCTGCATATTGGCAGAAAATATATAGTTTATTATTGCGAGCCTTAGAAGTACAAAAAAAACCAACGATATATTCTGACAATGTACATGTATTGTCCTAGTCCTGAAATTAAGGAGGATCTTCCAACAATGCCGAACCTAGACCCCTTTCCAGACAAAATTTGAACAATTTACAAACACCAATTCAAGACAAGTGAGTACAAAAATGTACCCCTTACATTTTTTTCGTAAAGTGTACTGAGAACAACTACATCCATTCAACAGGAAATTAAATCAATTCGTCCAGCAGCTAAGTTATTTGTATGTACATTTAGTTATCTACAATTTATTCCTGCTGAGCAATGTTTGACACCTTTTATTTAAACCACATTACAGATGTTCTTAAGACATATTTCTTCTTGCCCCTTTCAAGATAAGATAATATAAATTATACCCCATTCCAGACATTCAGCTGTCTGTTGATGAAGCATACTGAGTACACATATATAGTGTACAACCCCACCCACCCCAGAATATAAAACAAGACATTCTATAAAAACAATTGAAAACTTTATACCTTTAATATACATGTGAATGAAGCAAACGTTTATATGTACCCCTTTACATGTACAGTACAAGTCGTGGTTGCAGAATAAACCCTGTTCTTTTAGAGAGTCTTGGTCATGTTAGTAGGAACTTGAGGTATCATCTTTTCAAACTTCAACATTCTATGATGTAGATTTTACATACATGTACTGTCTGCAAATCCTTTTTCTACTACTTTTATCGTTATGTGAATACTTTCTCCCAAAATATTGCACTATTAGTCTCTCCAACGAATCTAATACATGTACATAAGAAAAGATATGGAGCATTAAGTCAATGAGACTATTCCCCATTTCTGCAGAAATTCATCTTACATGTATTTATGAGTGGACATTGCATTTATTATGCTCATGCAAATGCAAACTATTTTTTATAGATTGCCTTTTTTGCTACAAGTGTTCTTGGCAATATCGGTGCTAAATTCAGACAAGATAAATAGCTCACTGATACCTGTATTGGCCACTTGCTACAGCATACTGATGAAACACAGGAGTCAGAACCTTACAGCATTCCACAAGATGACTTCAGCTATAGCCGCAGAAGGAGGCCTTGATGAGAGGGTAGGAGTACAAAATTGAAATTAATTCTAAATTATTGCAGAGGTTGATTTTATGTTTGCTGTTTCTCTTTTGGGTGTCAGGGATGTTACTTTTGCAAACAGTTAACATGAACATGATGAACTTATAACATGTATAAGAGATTTTAAGAAAATTACACTATTCTTTCATGCTTTACTGATTTGTAAACGATCGAACTTTGTGAGATATCGTTTAATGCTAGCGCTCGTGTAAACCGGAAGACACTGCTTTACACAACATGTGTCGCAACCTTCCGCCCAGACAAAACTATAGTCCATATAGAGTCAATTGTAAGAGGGCGAGTAACTTAAATATCAGAAAGAGCATGCATGCAACATTCATATATTATAAATCCCCCTCAATATCGGGTACTTGTATGCACGTTTGCTCATCTATCAGTATTTCTTTGTTGCAACGCGGATTTTGCGGATGGATATTTCAATATCTAGAAGTTGATATTGTGTTTGCAGCGCCTGCCCTTGTCCGAGTGACGCCCTGCCTTTGTGACTAACGTGGATGTCTTTTTCGTAAACACAAGTGCCCTTTTTATATGTGTTTTCATTTTTTGTCGCTTATATGTCGCCAGTTTGGTTCACGATTCGAACAACTGTTTCATGTTTACATTGTAGCGCCCCCTATCTAATTTGAATATGTCAAAGTTAAATTTAGAACATTAACTAATGTAACGTATATCGATCGATTTTCTGATTAGATTTCACGGTAATTATAAAAATTTGAACTTTGAAATTCATATCATTCACAATGCCTTCCCGGAAAAGACGTTTGAAAGAAAGTGGCAAAGGAAAACAAAAGTTTGACATCGTATTTTTCAACTTCGTAAGTCGATATAAAAAATGAGTTATTTCCCTTTGTTATACATTTGTACTTGAAACAAACCAAAATTAACAAAATCTAATATGACATTTACATTATTTTATTATCAAAACACAATAAAACCACTTAAGTTTAATCTGAAATAAAAACCTGTCTACTTAAACTGAAACAAAGACAATATTTAGCAACAACCAGTTCTATGCATTACCTGTAGTAATAACACACATGGGTAAATAGACATCCATTACAATACAAATATATTGAAAATTTTTACAACATTGGTATAAAAAAAAATTAAGATCAATTATATCAAATTTTGCTCTACTTTGGATTGAAGTTCATATTTTTCTAGACAGCAATCTTTATTTTTTGAAGTAAATGAACCACAGATTAACCCATTAAATAGAAAATTAACTGATTCAGACCCCCATGACACTCATAGAAAAAGACATAGTGGTCACAAAGTGGGCTTTGATAACAATTGGAAGTTAAATCGACCATGGCTTGAGTGTGTTGAAAATAGTATGAAGTGTTTCTTGTGTACCAGACACAATATGAAAAATGTATGGGCTACAACAGGATGTGTGTCACTTAGACTAGATAAAATTAAAGAGCACGAATCAAGTACTGACCATATTAACTATGTAGCTATAGAAGCTCTGCACATTAAAGTGCCCTTTTTCAGCCAACGTTTACGCATAAAAGTGCCCTTTTCAGAAGTAGAACCCTACCCTTTTGAAATCCTAGCTAGAACACTGGTTTATTATGTAAGAGACTTTGATTTTCGTACTGCGTCTGAAAATTGACATTTGAACAACAAAAAATGCGTATGGATATTTCAGCAAGTGTACAAAAATTGTACCTTTCTACTTTTTTCCTGTTCCGAAATGTGTGTTTTCTGTTTTTAATTTTATAATAAATTTTAAAACATATAGTCTATTTATATCCTACGCTGCTGGGGGTTACAATTCAACTGGTTTGTCAGTGTCGTTAATTCTCGACCATCGTAGTTTTGTTCAGGATTGGGAACCAGTGCTTTAGACAACACGTGTTCTAATGTTTGACGTACTATCTAATGAAAAATCTAGAAAATCCCAAAGAGATTTTGACCTGTTAACCTTGACTCACTGCTGACGTATTTATGTCAACAATACATTCTTTTAAAGTATGCTCCACCTAAAAATAAGCATGAAATGAAAGTATCGATGTAGGGCAACCGGCAAACAAACTTGGACACAAATAATGAAAAAAAAACCTGTATAATACTCTAGTAGGTGTCCGTAAATGGATGAGGGAATTCCGGGAACTGAATGTTGATGTTGGCTTCAAAACAAAAAAGATAAAAATGGAAAGGACACGGATGTTGTCTTCGGAAGGCTATATATATATACAATGTATATCATTGGTAAAAGTTCATCGTCATATCTATTAATAAGTGTTGTATTTTTTTTCAAGAGTCACATTCCCCTTCCGCGAAAAAGACCCCATATAGAAAAATATTTCCTTAACCAAGGTATAAAATTAAACCCACAAATGCACTATATTTCACTTTGACTGTCACATTGATTTGCTTGCCCCTTCAAAACAGATGTAGTGTCTGGTAAACAGTTGATGGGAAATAAAATAATAATGTAATAGAATGTAAAACTGGGTTGTTGCATGTTATAGTAGTAGCTCCTACACCAACTGTTCTTTCCATTTTTGGCACTATTCAATAATTATATTAGTAGTTCCCCCTATATGTGAATAACATATTGATGTCTCTGGAGTTTGCTCTCAATTTACTATTTCAAAGTTTGACATCTTTTTCTAGAAGTATACTGATATTTTGCGATTGTGCATAGCATACAAAAAATATACATGCAAGCATGTTCGATCGTTTAACATCACCTTTGGTGCTTTCATTTCTCTCTCAAATCACTTGGATATATATTTAATTTAATACTTTTGTCAACATCATTTCTTTTATTAATTTATAGTTAAGAAAAAATATGTTAGTACGTCACTACATGTAATTGTATTGAGAATTATTTCCTTGGCATGCTAAAAAGGGCTATTTTTGGGAAGTGGTTTATCTGCATGTAACAAAGGAAGTGCCTAAATCTCTGTAATTCTCGTAGGCAGCGATCTTGCATGGTAACATCTCTGACAGCTTTTATTTATTAACTTTTAGCTGAGTCTATTTTGTTTTTGATGCAAAAGTGAAAGGGACATACATGTATAGTATATACATGTAGACGGTCTGTCTGTCATATGGCAATGAATGTCCAGTAGAATTTAGGCAATTTATACAATTCATACATGATTACTATATAAATGTCCAGTTAAAGTGAAAACTCCTTTGGAATTACTGTACTAAGAAACTTGAATTAACTTCTATGTGATCATCCGATCTAGATTACTGAATCTAGTACAACAACAATAGACAGTATGTATAGAACATTGATCATTTTGTAATGCTCTGAGACTTTGATCAGACAACCATGTCTACCTTTATACAAAATCATATATGAAAATGTACTGGACACACATTTATCTTCTTTTGTGGTTATTTTGTTTTAATAAAGGATAACTGACACTGCCTTTCATTTCTTGCGGTTTAAAAGCTTCATTTATCTAAATTTAAAAACAACGTTACCCAGCAGGCACACAACGTTGTATTCCTACGTTGAATCAACGTTGATTTTTAGTTGGATATGGAAGTTGAAACAACGTTGAAATTTCACCGTTGAACCAACGTTACTTTTCAACCTTGATTAAACGTTGAAAAATGGTTGTTTTCATGTTGAATTTGGGTTGAATAAATATGACTCCCCTTTTCCATATTGTGCACTCTTCTTGCATCTTGTCTCTTTTTCTAAGCCATATTAGAACATAGTGATTTTTTTGTTGCCTTTGTGTTCCTTAATATTCAGCTTGTATTGGTAGTTTTTATTTGGAATAAGAAGAGGTTCTTCTTCTCATCATTATTCAATTACTGGTACTGTTATTGTATACATTGTAGTAGTATATAAGGTGGAGCTAAATGAAATATTTGTAATTTCCAATGTTACTGTTACTACACAGTTCCAATCATATGTACGACAATATAGTGTAAAAAGGGGAGAAAAAAAAACAAACAAAAAAACTTAGAATTCTTGGAGTTAGATGTTGCATAAACTATATTTTGCAATTAACATGACAAATAGAATAGAATAAAATTGGTCAATAAAGATTACTGTTTAGGATAAAAAGTCCATAAATAGGTGATCTCCGATTTTTATGAAATTTTGCATGCAACTAGATTGTAAGGACATGCATCCACATTTTGAAAAAATAATACATGTTATAGGTTTTTGGATATGATTTATCAATGATTTATACACCGAAAATGAATCCGATTACATCATAATAATGTTACCTATAAATTAGAACAATAAATGTGATGTTATATTTTTTTCTACAAAAAATCTGTATTACACGTACCTTTGGCATATAATGAAATTTCAAAAAGTTTCATGCAGTTTTAACCAAATATATAAATTTTTTTTTTCAATATTTGGATGCTAGTCCTTACAATTTAGTTGCATGTAAAAGTTCACAAAACATCCAATAGATCCAAACATTTATGGACACAGAGGCCCGGGTGGCTCAATGAGTTTGGTCGTTGGATCTAACAACTCATACAAAGCCTATCACTAATACGTGTGGGTTCACGCCCGGCTTTGTAAATTACAAAAAGGGTGCACTCGACTTGCAGCCACAAGTGATAAAGTTTACCAGTTGCTTGCCCATGGTCGGTGGTTCGCTCCGGGTACTCTGGCTTCCTCCACCACTAAAACTGGTCGCCATGATATAGCTGAAATATTGTTGAAAGAGGCATTAAAACACCAAAAATCAAAACCCATTTATGGACATCTTACATTGCGACATTTCAGACTTTCAGACAAAGTTCACTCATATTTGTTGTCTGTTTTAAACACATGTTTCCTACAAAGTGACCGGGTTCAACGGTATATACAAAATTAATTGGCTCAAACATTAAAGGTGAAATGCAAAGGTCATAATTTTTTTTCAGATTTACACATTTTTAGATAATGATTTTAGTACCTTCATAGAAAATCAAAATAATATTAAATTTTCTCAAGCCGTTTGTGCGAAATCGTCCAGGTAAACTTACCTTTTTAAAACCGCGGCAAATACCGATTCTGCTTATTCCCCTTTAAAAGTTTCCTGTCGTGACGTCACTCGTGTCCATTGATTTCTTGACGTACATGTAAGCGTGTAAAGTGTCAACAATTAATCCGATTATGGTCTATTGTGTTGCGTATAATTGTAATTCGAGGTCAGGTCATGGACTTGGCATGTATACCTTTCCCAAAGATGAACACCGGCGAAAGATTTGGGTGCAGAAAGTGAAGAGACACTCGAGACTATGTTCTAGGCACTTTGATTTTGACCAGTTTGTGATAGATCCAAGGATCGCATCCTCTGTCAAATTCATACCAAAACAGTGTAGTAGATCGTAGAGTGATGTGTGCTGACGAGTACTAGAAATACCCAGAATGCAACAGTTGTACCTTGACGCCATCACCAGACAGACGATAATATTGGGATCCTGTAACTTCCATGGTTTGTGGCCGTTACAACTCCTTGTTACAAGGCTTGTACAACTATCGGTAAGTAGCGCCAAAATACTACATTGGCGCTGCGAGCAGGGTTTGAGTAAAGGGACGGGCGGCATATTTAACAACATGGCCGGCCGGGAAGTTTTAAAAACTTGGGAAAAAATTATAAATAACATCATTTATTGGAAAACCAACACTGAAAAACAACGATTGGTTAAAATATATAAATAAAATAAAAATAAACAAGAGAGTGGTCAGTGTAAAAATTTGGTCACTCGAAAACATACAGTTTGCATTCATATACCTAGAAAAAACAACAATCGGGTTTAAACAAGGTAGAAATGGCGAAAATAAGAATCAATGAATGTTCATATGATGAGATGTTGTCCCTCCCAGACCCAGGGCTAAGATTAAGATCGGCTAGAAGGTTGTGGATTGTGAGGGAGGAGAAGGGAAACCTGAAACCCATCGATGTGGAATACCTTTTAGGGATAACAAACATGCACAATCTTGCAGGTCTGTTAGATTATAGTCCGTGCAGAGTGAGAAACGGGGTAAGAAGATGTAAGACTTATGCTTACAGGGAGGAGACTCTGGATATGGGAACAGGAAGGCACGTTTCCGGGTTAGCTCGGGGGCACCTTGCTGCTACTCAGGGCTCCGGTCATGCCAACCTGTTATCCAAATACCGGAGTCGTCCTACAGAAAATATTTGGAAGGAAATTAGTGTCGATGGAAAGTATAGGGAAGCCAATTATGGGGAGTACTGGGGGTGCACAGCTGGTGTAGGGCAGGAAAATAAGGGGTCTAGGAATTATGGGGAGTGTAATATACCGGAGATTGACACATCTGATTCTCCGGATATCCCAAGAAGAAAGAGAAGGGAGATTAATATCAAAGCAGAGGTTGAAGTTCGTGTGGGGAGAGAAAGCTGGGACCAGAGACACTCAAAAGACATGGGAATGGGACAGGAAAGTGGGAACCCCAGAGATTACAAGGGACACAGTAATCTAATGAACAGGGAAACAGGCGGTGGCAGTGGGCAGTATGGAATTCAAGTTGAAGGGAGAAAGAGAGGAACAGAAGTGGAAAATTGGGACCAGTTTCAGAGAACAGAGATCAGGGGAGGGAGGTCAGAGTTAAAGGGGCTTATTTCAGACTCGGCCAAAACTTTGCTGATTATGAATAAGGAATTTAAGAATACCCCTGATAGAGTGTCAAGGAGTCCCACCCAAAGCAGAGGGGTAATACAGGCAGGTAACAGATATGAGAAGGAGGCAAGCCCTAAGTTAACAAATGGTCCTTCAGTGGTAACCGAAGTGAAGGATGGAGGTTCCCTCCCAATAACAAAGATGGAAGGAAGCACCCGGAGGAGTAGCTCTCTGGAGCGGAACAGCGAGTCCTCCGGAAATGGGGAAGGTTCACACTCTGAGATAGGAAGGGAAAATAGTATGATATGTAGGGCCAAAACTTACGGGAACAGTTTCACGGAGGAGGGACAGAAAGAGAAAATGGAGGGGTCTGGCACATTCAGCACGGCAGGGGAGCAAGAACCTCTTAAATGGGGGTGTACCCCTCCGGAGGAATGTGTTGCCACAGAAGGGAGCAAATTACGGGGACGGTTTCACAGGGAAGGAACAAGGAGAGAACATGGAGGGGGTTGCTACACTCACTGCGGCAGAGGACCAGGAACCTCTGGAAAGGGGATGGGCCTCTGCGGAAGAGTGCTTTAATCAATCAAGGGGAGAAACGTACAGAGACGTTTTCACATTGATGGGACAAAGAGAAAATACAGAGGGGGTTATCACACTCAGCACGGCAGGGGACCAAGACCCTTTGGAATGGGGACGGACCTCTCCGGAAGAGCGTGCTAACCCATCGAAAGGAGAATGTTCAGGCTCGGAAGTAGGAGGAGCATTAATTGGGACATGCATGGGAAAATTTGATAGAGTAAGTTCCATAGGGGAAGGAGAAGGATTGTCCACAGGTGTGACTGTGCACACTGAGGGGGACAGGGGATTTCCTGAGGATGGTCGGACACACTGCCGGGGTAGTGTGAGAGTGCCAAGAGGTGGTGAGAGAGGGAGCCAAATTGCTTTTTGTGACAAAGGTTCACTTGGGGGCAAGGGACCCGGAGTTAAGTGTGTCGCGAGGGATGATGTTGGGTCGGGCCCCGGTAGCGGCTGTAGAGGGGAGGGTGAACTGGAGGTAGGAGACTTGACGCTTTTTGGGGAAAGGTGTCGGGAGCCCCTGAGGGGTGACCGGGTCCTTTTCCCCAGGGTAATAATGTCAGGTGGGGATATGAACCTGGCTGTGGCTAATAAACCCGTAGAGGGACCAGACCCGGGGGACAGTTCCATGATGGAAGAGTCGGTGATCACATTCTCCGGACAACAGAGCAGGGAACCCCTGGTGGGAGATTTGGTCTCGTCGCCGGAGAGTGTGGTGTTTGGTGGGGAGAATGCGAGGGACTCCGTTGCTGTCGGGGACATGTGCCGACTTGGGGCAAATGGGGCTAGTGAAAATGTCGGGTCGGATTCGGGATTGGTTCCGCAGCGGATGGGATAGAGGCAGAGTTCTCTGAAGCGAGGTACGGGAGGCCCCCGTTGGGGTGCTTGACCCCGTCGCTGGAGAGTGTGGTGTCAGGTATGGAAGGGAGAGAGGATGCGGTTCTTGGCATGGATGTAGATTGCCTCGGGAGAGGTGGGGCCAGGGAAGGTGCGGGACCGGATCTTTCCACGGGGGAAGGGATAGGGGCCACGCTCTCCGAAACAGGGAACACCAGACCCCGGGTGGGGTACTGGACCCAGTCAACGGAGGGTGTTGGATCGAGCGTGGGAGAGATAGAGGTCAAAGTTCTTTGCAGAGATGTGTATCCTTTTGAGGGAAACTGGATTCGGGAAAATACAGGGTCTGGGGTAGAGGGCACATTACTTTGGACAGGAAACCAGACTCCCCTTATGGTGGACCGGACCCCTTCCCTTGTAAATAAGAAAGTGTACGACAGGGATGCAGGGGACGTGAGTCCTTTAAGTGATCTGCACAAACTGGGGGAAACAGTAGGGTCACGCGTGGCTGATGTGGGTAATGGGGCACACCAGGAGTCTGCTGCTGAAGGCTGTGACACTCTTGTTGGGAGCACAGACCCAGACCCTGTAGATCTGTCAAGGGACCAGGTCCATTCGGAGGGGGAGGAAGTGAAACATGAAGATATGGAGGAGGAGCTCCCAGCGGAAAGGAAATTGACAGGGGACAGTGTGGTTATTGAGAAGGGGGAAAGGTGTCAGTCACGGGAGACGCTCCCAGCCGAAAGAGGATCGACGGGGGCTGGGGTCCCTGTGGTTGGGAGGTCTGGGTCGGTCAGTGTTACTGATGGTGTTGATCAGTCCATCGCTGGGGACGTTGGGATGTCGGGATGCAGACCATCCAAGGGGTGCGGAGGAGACAACTGCAAAGGGACAGGGTCTTACTGTTGGGACCCAGGTGGTGTCTCAGCAGTGAGCGAGCATTATTAAATATTGAATGTGAGCAGGTGGGATGGGGAAGAGGGTCAACGTGGCTTTTGTATTGCACCTGTTGGTGTAGGGGGTAAGCAAGTTAATTGCTGTAGCCAGTCTTCGTGCCTTGGGGGAAATGGCCCGTTGGCTCCTCTGGTTGGTCACTTGTTGACCTTTTGACCGGAGGGCTCCTCCGGCCTCCTGGCGTGTGGCTACTGCTTGGTCATTGGGACCGGAGGTAGTGTGGCACCTTTGGTTAGGATGCTGGAATGGGCTCCGGCCGGGCAGTTGGAGAGTAAAATGTGTTGACATGATTTATGCAGAGACCATGTCCAAACAAAAGCATTGGTGGGTGATAACATTCTGCATGATGTAAGCTCGGGTGTAATTATCAAGTATATTATAGAAGCATGAGTCAGGATGTGCGCTGGACTACTTCTGGGAGCACACAATGGGGAAAATACTGTATTACCAGATCAGGGGTTATAACAAATACATCCGAACAGCTTTGCTCTTGAGACTTTGTTCAGTAATATCAATGCAAGGACTGGGGGAAGGTTCAGGTGGGGAATTCAGTTTGGGGACTCACAGTGGAGAAACGCTGAAGGGGGTTATTGGGCACTAGTATTTAATGTGGTTTGTTAGAGTGGCAAAGCAACTGTCTGTGCTTTGTTTGTGCCAGGGTACAGCGTCATCTGGTGTGTAGCATATATAATTTACTAGTCCCATGCCTCCTAGAAGCGCTGTCTCAGTGATATCTGAAGCGATAGGTCTGGTGGAGGCATCACCAGCCTCTTGTGAGCCCTAAGTTGGTCTTTGGATTTATCATTATATCCCGGACAACCACTTGTTTTGGTATTTCTGGTCATGATCATACTCTACTGGTCAGCATCTTGTCCTTTCAACCCATCCTAGAGTGACCCTTGGTTCCTGTTAACACTAGTTTTGGAGGATTTCCCAGATTAGCTGCAGTCCAGGGTCCTTTAAGATAAAACGGGGAGGAGTGTAGTAGATCGTAGAGTGATGTGTGCTGACGAGTACTAGAAATACCCAGAATGCAACAGTTGTACCTTGACGCCATCACCAGACAGACGATAATATTGGGATCCTGTAACTTCCATGGTTTGTGGCCGTTACAACTCCTTGTACAACTATCGGTAAATAGCGCCAAAATACTACAACAGAGAAGATTGAAGCACGACGCCATCCCAATGATATTTGATTATCGAAAGCCGAACGAAAAGAAAAGTCCAATGAAGAGTCCTGGCAAAAGGAAGAAACGGACATCAAGAGCTGTGGAAAAAAGGCAGAGATTGGAGGTATTTTCATATTTCCCCCCTCCCCACAAATGAAAATAGAAAAAGGACAAATGAAAATGCAATAATAGATAAAGTACAAAGCATGCAAGGTGACTATGTCAGCATGTCTTACATGTACTGATGTAGATGAAGCATACTCTGACTTTTGACTTTTGTTTGCATTTCAAACATCAGCCAATATTTTTATTAACTTCATACATGTAATGTATCTACTGTCTAATTTCATAGACTGTTTGGAGATTTTCCTGCTACATTTATACAAATTTGAAACCTTTTCTACCTGTGACTGTTATTATTAAACCATTCGGATTTGGGTGGGGGTATCAGATTTTGCCCTAAATTACAGATTCACTCTGGCTTTACTTGCTTCTGATAATTAAAAATTATTTTAATGAATATAATGCATATTTTGAATTAAATTAAAGAAGTAATGATATAGAAAAGTATTAATTTGAAACAGTGATAAGCTTTTTGGAAATAATTAAGTTCATTTCGAACAATTATTAATTTTATAAGAACAACAACAAATACTTTATTGTCAATCAAGACGCCCCGAAGGACAGAAAAATCATCATTAATTTGTTACAATGATTATTGTGATTTCAGTGATTTTCAAACATTGAAATAAAATAACAATAAAGTACATTAGTAGTATATGGGTACAGCTCAGTTAGTATTTGTGGGGGAGCCATGTGGGGGAGCGACCGGAAGTCGGTACATTTTATAACAGCACAACATAAGCTCTCAAGAGCTTTTCAAACCGACATGCATAATAAAATTACATAAACACAGCACAATAAAACATGTCATGCAATATAAATACATATATCCAGATGATATTTATGCATACATTTCTGTCTTGACCTCTGGACCCCCACAGCCAGTGCGCATGTGGTAAGTGCCTCGCTGCACACTAGGATCAGAAGTCAATACAGAAAATAGATGAATAGTCGATATAAAAACATACCTAGAAATGAAAGGTTATGCAAAAATTGCTCATCTAATGAGATAGAGGACGAGGCACACTTTTTAATCAAATGTGAGAAACTCAATAATAAAAGTCTTTAAGAGAGGAGTTGTTCAAACTTACATTTTGTATTTCATCTAAAGTGAAAAATTTCACCAAATTATCTAATAATCAGAAATTATATTATATCCTAACCTGTGAAGATCAAGAAATCCTCCAATCTGTTGGTAGGTTTAAAATTTCTATATGAAAACAAGCCTTAAATTACTGTTAACCAATTTAACATATATTTTAATATACATTTTTTTTGTATACATGTTCATACATATTGCTGTACTATTTTATTGTTGTGGCTATCTATCAATCAAACAACTCTTTCCCCTTTATATGTGTATTTGTAGTTTAGCTTGTTGCCCCTCGAGGGCCCTTGATTGGTTAATAAAATATTATTATTATTATTATATTATTATTATTAGGTTATAATATGTCACTGACATAACTAGTATGTACATTTGTATGATTATAAACCTTTGCTATACAATGTAAGTAGTATATGGGTACAGCTCAGTTAGTATTTGTGGGGGAGCCATGTGGGGGAGCGACCGGAAGTCACGTGACCGGAAATCACGTGACCGGAAGTGACGTCAGTCACGTGACCGGAAGTGGCCCGGAACCGGAAGTGACGTCAGTCACCCGGAAGTATGTTCTGCGCATGCGCAACCGGAAGTTGCGCAA
>MJUT01012735.1:56958-85067 GCA_002080005.1 Gigantidas platifrons | reverse complement strand
GCTTTATCAATCGACACACTTCAAAGAAAAACTACACAAATTTCCGATAAATTATACTTTCGGTCAGTTGATCATCATGCTTCTCATGTTATTATTTTCTGGACAAAGTTTAAGCAGTTGATCTGCATTATAGAATCTATTTGGCACTGGAATATTGTTTCATTTGTAATTTTACGGCTGATTTTCTATATTGATAGGTTTTTGTCAGTCATTTTGAACCTTTTCTGGTCATTTTGAGTGGCAGATAGTTCAGCTCAGATCAGAACTAAATTGTGTTTCTCCTATAGACAGTGCTATTTTAACTGCAGATAATTTGCTATAAAGATTAAGCTAACTAAGGATAATTTAGAATACTTTAGAATAATTTAATATTTTAATAGTGAATGTCAATATAGCTCAGTAATAAATAGGGATTACTCGAATCATACGATTTGAGTTTGTCTTCACTAGTTGCTCCGAAGACTGTTCATAATTTATTTTCACATAAGATAAAGCTGTTCATAATTTATTATCACATAAGATAAAGAAGTTCAAAGTTTACCATTTATTAAGAACATATTTTAACAAATAAAGTGTAACAGGTGAACAAATAACATTGATTTAACAAATAACAATCTGTATGTAGTTGGTTGAACACCGTGCTGATACGGGTTTTACAATATTCAGATTGGTTAATTGAGATAATGTGATTAATATTCAGTGTAAAGATAAATTGGTTGAACGAACATGACTGTACTTGTCCTTACTGTATGCTATGTTTGAATGCAATAGAAAATAGTGCTCAAGAAAGTCTTATTTCTTTTTTATAATTTCTATATAATCTAAAATTTGCTCACCCTGAGTCCATCGTAGTTCGAGGTCGGTGGTGCCAATAGACTGTCTCATAGATTTTCTCATCCGTAATAAATCTACTGGTTTGTCAGACAGACCTGCTCCATTGCGGACTGGTCTAATATCATTGTCCCTGTTAAGGCATTATACCATTTCTCGAGTGCAGTTCATATTGCTCCAGTTGCAGGAAATTGCTTCCTGATTACAGATTAGTTCTGTCTTTATATTTTCTGCACGACAGACGTGGACATTTTTACTTCGACCAGAACGTAATAGGGTATTAAAACCCTGTCGCCCCCATCGTGACTCTGATTGTTGAGTCTTCTCGATCTCGTTGTTAATTTATATACCTTATACCCTGTTAAGGACCCTAAACTTAATAATTGAGCAACACGGTATTGTGCTTGATTACTAAGCTTGTTTATTTGGCCTAGTTAGGTTTCTTGTGTGCCTTTAAACACAAGTGGTGGCAGCTTTGAACTGGGAGATAAATAGTCAGAGAGAAAACCCCTACCATTGGCTTGAGCCCCCGCTACAATATTAACTTGCAAAACCCTCAAAGGACCGGCATCTGCATGCATGGTGGAAGCAACAGATATAAAAAAAAGAGAAGCGGACGTCAATCTTGTCGCTTTCAGTTGTGTCCTCTGTGACGTCTGCATTTATACTGTTACCGTTTGTTATCGTTCGCTCAACATCAATTGGATACCAGAGAAGGATGTATGAGATCCATGACTAATTAACACTTACATGTAAGTTTATTTGACCCCTTTAGTATTGAAAATAACACGAATACAGGATAGATATATTATTTATATTCCGCTTTATTTACAATTAGCCGGTTATCTTTTATAGTACGATAAATATGGCACTAATTGGTGATGAATGAGATTTTTTAACGAATAGCGCTTAATATAAGCGTACCAACTTTGATAGGCCGCCAATCACACGAACTAATCATACACTTACAAAACGGACTTTGATTTGCATTTTGGGGGTTTAATACCACTTTCAACATACCTCTGTTCTATCACGAGTCGCGGGTTTTATTCGGCGAGTTCAGTTGTGGGTATATATAGTACACATCGAAACAGGCGGGATTCGAACTTATGCAGACGTTAGTAGATAGGCATACAGACACTTATTGCACGAGTCTATCATACCGTTGTGATATTGGAGTTCCAGCAGTCACCATGTTGTTTGCCTGGATATTATGCCAACGAAATAAATATTTAGATGAAATAAAGTATTCAATTCAGTACATAACATCATCAGTATAATCGTGAAATATACACAGTCCTTAAAAAACCACAAAAAATATTCATCGCAAATTTATGCAGGTTTAGGTTTCGTTTATGGTGTTTAATGCCACTTTCAACAATATTTCAGTAATATCGTGGCGGTCAGCTTTATTGGTGTAGGAAACCGGAGTACCCGGAGAAAACTACCGACCTGTCACAAGTCACTGAAAAGCTTTATCACATAATGTTGTATCGAGTACACCTCGCCTGAGCGGGTTTCGAACTCACAACATAAGTGGTGATAGGCACTGACTCAAAAAAAATATTCACCGTTGTTAAGGACAAACTTAATATCCTCATTGATACTGGAAATATCTCATATGACTAGTAATATAGCATGGTCTTGTTTTCATGTTAGGTTTGTCGCTGATCTGCACGACAGAACATGTTCAACAATAGTGTTACATGTATTTAGTGTATCAATGTGGTAGCCTTTGTGAGACTACACACATCACATTCTAAACACGGTCGTAATAAATTACAACAGTTAGTTAAATGAATTACATCTGGTTTTTCAGGTGTTTAGGGTCTAGAGCTACTTATAAAGAGGCCAAATATTTAAATACATGTACGTACTAATTTCTAGAGCACCAAATTATTATTGGTATATTTTACGTTGATTTGAAACGTATGTTCGGTAAAATACATTTTTTAATTATCTTTGAGAGAGAATACTTCTGTGAAGTAACCGTGCGTTTGTCCACAATAACTGTAATATTGTTGAAAGTGGCGTTAAACACCATAACCCCCTCTCAATCACTGAAAAAACATCGTCTAACACATTCCTGCAGCACAAACAAATTATATGTGTGCAATATCAGACGATGCTAACAACCGGTCGCTTCAGGCGGTGCTGGACATTTGCGCAAATTGATAGGACGTTTTAACCCTTTTGCGCAAAATATTTTTCGCTTTTGCGCAAACTATTTATAGGCCATTTGCACAAAGTTTTATCCGTTATTCTATTTTAAAAAGTTTATGTTTACCTCTTCCGTTCGCTAGGTAATATATATACCCATTGTCCTTTGCTTACCACGGGGAGGTGGAAGTAGGATTTTGAGCAAGATATTGGTTTGGTTTAATTATAGCACTACACATTAAATCTTAAAAGTATATTCATTTTAAATTAAAGTTCATAGAACATTAAAAGCACTATTTACAGTTACTGGTTTCTATAAAAGTTACAAATCCGTTCTTGCAGCAAATTTGTAGCCCATGCTACAAACATATGAAGCTCTGGAGACGGTTCCTGTGATGTATTTTTCAAATTGATCTGTAGAAAACTCTACCCGCTCATGTTGATCTTTTAATATCCCCTTGAACTTTAAGCTGATACTTGTAAAGAATCCCATTGGAAATAAGCTGAATGGCTTTCATGGGCTATTCTTGGTATGAACATTTTTAGCAGTTACAATGAGTGGATTGAAGTTTCTGTTAATGATGGCAGTTTTATGTTTTACTTTTAAATTAATGAGAAATTTTTAAACACTTGGTTATGATGTTGAAATTTTTAAGCTTAAATATATTTTACCTTTTACCTTTGTACTTTGTCAGCTTCACTGCGTCTAGCCAATGCCTGCGCATCTAAAGAGCGTAGTTTTACCGTATGTAAAACTACATCGTTGACTAAATATTCCTGATAAGATCCAAGAAGAAAAAAATGTTGGGATGGCGGGCATAAAACTGTGCGTTGTAGTGCGAGTGAAACGATTCTGTGCCATTATTTGTACGCTTAGCATTATTTTCTGGAGGTGATGAGCATAATGAAGGTGGAAAAGTACTGGTGGGTGTTGCAAACACCTCTAAGATGTAATCAGAAAATTTCATGTAAGCCTCGGCATCTGGTGCATCACTCATACTGTCGTCTGTGAAACAATCCTCCACTTCATGTGGTGCTAGAAATGGCAGACCAAAGAATCGCGTAAGCCATTTACCAATTTCAGAAGATTTGTCCTTGTACTCAGAACTTAACCCCAGACTCTGGATTTTACGCCACCATCATTTCCCTAAATGAAATCTGCAACAATCTAATTGAGTTTCTGGAAAAAGGTTCTTTACTGAATTATGCATTGCTTTCTCAAAGTCGACATGAATTATGTTAGGTTGTTAATGAAGTCCTTTGCTTTGACAGTAATCCAGCAATAGTGACCACATCTTAGTATAGCATGCTTCAGATTTCGAGGGAAGAAGACAGTACAGAAGCGGAGCATAATTTCTATTTTTACACCCATGTATAGTGTAGAGCTGGTAAAAATATCGAGAACAGCACTTAAATGTACCATCTATAAAGAGCTCTGACATGCTGTTACACAAACACTCCATGTTAAGATATGTAGAAAATATAATTATCTCTGCATCACGATCATTAATCAACAATAAACTCTTATCTTTGTTGGTTTTGATGTTTACTTCATCTACAACATCATGGACATCTTTCCGATTCTTTGGTAGAGTAGGAAATTTCTTTCGTCTCTCACGATACACGGCCTTCGCAACATTCTTTAGGTCGACAGACTGTAAGGTTTGTTCATCCATTGTCTGTAGCTCTGTCCGTATTATCTGTGAAGGACGCTTAGTGATATCTCCTGATTTGTTCCTGGATCTTATGCGCAGAACATGAGCCTCAGTTTTTCTGTCACTTTGATTGGATTCACAAGTGTGCTGATTTTTTGTTTTGAGCACTGTTGTGCCATCCTTGTCAGTTGTCATGGACATTTTACAGAATTTCGTTGTGCATCTATAAACGACATCGCCTGACATTAGAGTGTTGCTTATGCGGTATAATATTCCATCTACTACAATTGCAGGCTGACCCCTGTTTGTTTCTGTTTGTGTGACTTCCATGACTGACACTAAACAACTGAACGTTTTACTCAGTTCATATATTAGGGCTAGAAAGTACTTAAGTCATTATGTTTTAAAACCTGAACAGAGTTCATTAAGTATAAATGTTTTGTTGGTTACCTGTATATCATACATATTACCTGTATTTACATGTATTTACCTGTATTTACATGTATTTACCTGTATTTACATGTATTTACCTGTATTTACATGTATTTACCTGTATTACCTGTATATCATACATATTACCTGTATTTACATGTATTTCAATTTGCTGAAAAGGTGTATTAATTCTAATTATGGTATACACAAAAATTGCACAAAAGGGAAAATTAAATTTGCTCAAATGGAATTTAAAATTTTTATTTTGTTTGCACAAATGTCCTTCGTCCACTTCAGGTTACCATTTCCTACCGAGGGGGTCGTTTCACTTAATGTATAATAGCTGTCTATGCAAACTCGCCCAAGAACACAATCTAGTTGACGATCATGATTTTTTCATGCATGTATTCCTAGGAATTTCAAGACAAAAAAATAAATATATGAAACAAATTAAAGCAAAACGTAGGCTATTGGTACCGGTGGTGTGTACATGCATGCAAGTCGTATAATTGCAGACTAAGACAAATACACGGAAGTAGCCAATTAGAGGTTGTCAATAGTAAATGCTTTTATTTTTATTTTAAAGTCTATTATACACAAGGTCATAAAACTATTAGAACCCCCGATGTGACCATTTCCTGTGTTATTGTACAGGTAGATACTGTCAATTCACACACTTTTTTTTAATAAAAAAAAAAATTCGACCATTAAAAATAAAACTTTCTTAGAATAATACATAATTATGTGTGCAATTAATTTTAATAAATAAAGTATGGGTTTATATTAGAATATTCACATTTAGATCATGGAGCCGATGAAAAGTTCAGTTTCCAAGAAAATTTCAAATTCAATAATGTTCACATTTGGCTCATGGACTATTTACATAATAAATTTAGTTGTATTAATAAATAATATTGCTTAATTATTCAAAGAAAATAAAATATTAATAAAACTTTTCCTTATTTTATTTTTTATTAGAACAGACGGACCGGGGAAATATAGATAACTGATACCTGACGATTAACATGTGCTTAGCAAAATGGTTTTGTTTGGGTGTGTCTTTTTACCACCGAAAACCGGCGAACACCACCGAACGCCTAAAAAGTACCACAGAACACCTATATACACTTTTTCAATAATCACCGAACACCTTCAGTGTAATAATATACATATTTAAGTACTAAATCGAAATTTTGGTCAGTGTAAATGTTTTAATAACGAAGTTAGTGACCAGTTTATTACCACCGAACACATTAAATTTACCAACGGACACATTCAGAAAACATTAAAAAGAAATACCTCATTGAAGTCGTGATGAGTGTGATTTATTGAAATTGTTGACATTTTTATGGCGCCGATAAGTATAACCTAAAGAGGTAGCAATTTGATAATTTTTCAGAATGAATTGAATATAGATCAGTACGATGTGTTTTGTAATAATGGAATTGTTTACAAGTTTGTCACCGAAAGGGATCACCGACAACTTCCCTATTAGCAGAGAGAGCAAAAACAATACCTATGTAGTGTATTGTATATTTTATTTTACACACATATATTATAGTCCGTTTAATTTCTATAAAACTTAAAGAAAAAAATTCTTAAAAATCCAGTTTTCAAATCCACAGTGTTTTTTCTAGATGTATATTAATATATGATGTATACAAACTCTGACAATTAATTTCGAAAATATTTGTCCATTATTAAAAAAAAGTTACCCATTAGGTCTCTATGTTAATTATATTTTCTGAAGTATAAAAATGTGCATGGAGTGAGTACAAATAGTGTAAGAGCCCAACCATCAAAACAAAATAACAGACATGTGCTTTCAATGTATATTTCATTACACCATGTGACATAGGATATTTAAATATTAAAAGGCTACTAATCAACTGACCATTAAGGTGATTGTCAATTGTTATTGATTTCCATTGAGATTTAAATGTCCTATGTCACATGGTACAGTCTGTTATTTGTACTCACTCCAGCCAGATTTTACACTTCAGAAAATATAATGCATAACTTTTTTAATAATTGACCAAACATTTTTTAATTAATTTTCAGAGTTCGTATATATCATATATTAATATACATCTGGAAATATAATTATTGATTTTAAAACTGGATTTTTAAGATTTTTTTTCTGAAGGTTTTATAGAAGTCAAACGGACTATAAATGTATGTACACTTTAAATAAATTACAATTTGTATATGATAATATTACATGTATTTATGATTTCAAATAAGTTGATGAATAGACATGCAACATATCAGTAGCCTAAGTCAGACAATAAGAAAGTTGTAGATTGTGAGAGTGTGGTATGCTACTTTGTTGAAGACCAAGAAAAAGAATGAAAAATCAATTGAAAAGAAAAGCACGGTCTATTGTGAGACTAATATATAAAATGGCCATATTTCGAAAAGTACTTTATATATTTTATATATTAGCCTCACTATAGACCATGCTTTTGTTTTCAATAGATAACGGAAAGAAAGTCACAGGATAAAAAGTCACAAATTTGATGGGAAAATAAGTCACAGGAAAAAAGTCACAGTTTAATTATATAATGTGTGTCAGATTTTTAAGTAAAAAAGCAATAATTCATATTTAATATTTAAATAGTTTCGAATCTGCCGCATGTCCACTTCCTGTTTGCCTGCCGCAGCTTAGAATATTTTTAGAAAGAAAAATGTGTCACATTTTTCCCAGGATCCACAGAGGCTAGCTTCCTGATATATGGCACAGCACATCAGTATGGAGAACTGTATCGCATGTCCACATCCCTTTTGATGGAACTTTGCTATATATTTTTTTTTATTCACATGATAATATATCATCCTTCAAATAATTCATCATGTCAGAATAAATTGTAATTTTCATAAACTTCATCAGTCAAAACTAACTATATCACAAAATTTAGAATAATATACTTTTTCAGCATGATGTTACTTCCAATGATGAAGTAATCTAAAGAAAATAAGTTCGCAGGCGACACATGTCTTCCCTGGAAGACTTACCACTAAGTTAAAGAATTGGGATTTTTTCATTGAAATATATCTTTTGTGTTTCTAAATATCAATTGGTCTATTTTTTTAAACTTCCGGTGAACAGATTTTTAGCCATCACTACTCCTATGAAAAATCATATTGTTAAAAGGACTTCGTCCTTTATTATAATTTGACACCAATCTAACTCAGCAATTTTTAATATATTGTATAGGATGATGAAAAATTCATCATACAATCACAGGAAATAAAGTATATTATACAAACATCTAAGCAGATGAAAACCATACAATACATATGTCCCAATGGATCTCAAAGTTACTTAAACTTGTGATACTAAGTTAATACTAAATATTATATACATTTTTTACAGCAAGAAGCTGTTCAGACAATTCCATGGCCTGCGATGTCGCCAGACATGAACCCTATAGAGCATGTATGGGACTTTATTGGCCGAAAAATTAATCAACGCAATCCAAAATGTCAAAATATTGACGAATTAAGAACTGATATCTTACAGGAGTGGCAACAGTTCCCCCAAGAACGGCTTAGGCGTCTTGTGCGAAGCATGACGAGGCGTGTTACAGAACTTCACAATAAACGCGGTGGATATACTCGTTATTGATTGTTATGCCTTACTCATACGCACAATAAATGCATTTAAAAGGTCTTAAAGTCTGAAGACTCTGCATTTTGATGCAATGTTAAAAACTTCCATCAAAGACAAACTGCGCCAGTTTTGAACCCCATTTTTGCCACGTCATAGTCACGTATTTCAGGATGATAAATACTTCGTAGATTGGTAATTTTAGAGCCCTTGGTGTAGTCTTTTAAGAAGTGTAAGAAATAATGTGATATTTATTTTATTGTTTTTGACAGTATTGATGTAAAAAATAGATATCGATAAAAATATAGGGTGGTGCTTAACTTTGGTCAGAGTGTATATATATATATATATTTGTCATATGATACTGGATTATACGTAAGAAAGCACCCGGAAAATGTAAGCACCCGATCGACCTTAAATTAGAAGATTTTGAAGATACCAAAGGGGTAATCAGAATCCGTAAATCGAAGAAGGACAAAAGGGCAAACAAAGCACTACACAGAAAAATAACGATCGAGCAACACAAACCCCACAAAAAACCCGAGGTGAACTCAGGTGTTTCGGAAGGGTAAGCAGTTCCTGCTCCACTATTGTTACCATTCGTGTTACCGTTAATTGACACCAGCATCATCTAACAGGGAAATCGTGTTGGACACCATTATACATTAATAAATACAGAAATCATAAATAAAACGTGAACCTCCTACATAACAAATAGTAGTAAAAACGAACCGGGCATCGCTTTACGCGAAATTCGTAGCGAACATCAGAATACGGAAATGAAAACATGAAATTTGACAACATTGAACAACAGGTAACCTAACTAAGACAAGTAAAAAAGTGCAACCCCAGGTGCTCCGGAAGGGTTAGTAATTCCGGCTCCTCTAGAGGTACAAGCTACCGAATAAGGTATGAATTAAGTACATCTCAAATAGAGTGGATGTAGAGCTGACAATAGCGAATTAGGAACTAATAGGTAAGACTCTACTAAATCAGCCAATCTGGATGTCGCAGTCAAAAGTAGTACTTAGCTTCATAGATCTACTTTCACTTTCCAATGAAATATCATTGCTGAATGAAAGAGTTAGGGTTATGGTGTTCAGTTCAATTATTGCCTTGACAGAGCTCAGCTGCTCACGCAAAAGCTGTTCAACATGGTTACATGTGGAACAGAAACTTCTCATCATTCGGGAGCACCCGAGGTCATACCATGTTTTTAGTGGGGCTCTTGATGCTCGATTTTACTTTACTGTGTAATGTGTTGTAAATCGTTGGTTGTCATTTTGTCCTGTTTTAGTTGGACATTAATATCCGTATCGGTGGTGTAATGGTTCGATAGCTAGCCTTGCGTGGGGTAGATCGTGGGTTCGAGCCCTGATCGGGTCAAATCAATGGTTATTAAATTGGTATTTGATGTTTATCTGCTAAGCACGCGATATTAAGCCGAGACTGATTAGCTCGGAATCAGGATAATGTGTCCAGTGGAGCGACATATCTATCAGTGGACTTTTGACTTAGTGAGCTACCACTAAACAAATCCAACTAAGCGTGTTGGTCTAATACAAAGCAGACCTCATTATCATGTTGTTGAAAATTAACTTTTCATCACCATGATATAGCGGAATAATTGATGAGTTTAATTTAAACAGCATCACTCCTTCACTCCTTCTGTCATTGTGTTGTTTATCCTTCTTCGATTGACGACTTTTGATTACCCCTTTGGTATCTTTGATTTACGACTTTTGATTACCCCTTTGGTATCTTCGATTTAGGACTTTTGATTACCCCTTTGGTATCTTTGATTTACGACTTTTGATTACCCCTTTGGTATCTTTGATTGACGACTTTTGATTACCCCTTTGGTATCTTTGATTGACGACTTTTGATTACCCCTTTGGTATCTTTGATTGACGACTTTTGATTACCCCTTTGGTATCTTTGATTTACGACTTTTGATTACCCCTTTGGTATCTTTGATTGACGACTTTTGATTACCCCTTCGGTATCTTTGATTTACGACTTTTGATTACCCCTTTGGTATCTTTGAAGTTTTCTTGCTCCTAGGTTGAAGTCATCGCTACACAAATTAGTTGGTCGTCATCACAATCTGGTTGACCGCTACGAAACATCAATATCTCAAAAGACAATATGTATTTTCCTTTCTAAGTAGTTTATTTTCTTTCCTGTATCATCGACAAGACTTACCACAGATATATTCCACTGGTCGTAAACACTTCCCGGTCATTTTCTGATTCATGACTTATCACCGGTTTTGTAACTAGATCAACACGACAGGTGCCACTAGTGGAGCAGGAACTACTTACCCTTCTGTAGCACCTGAGTTCACCACTGGTTTTTAGTGGGGTTCGTGTTACTAGATCTTTAGTTTTATGTGTATGTTTTGTAGATGGTTGTTTGTCTTTTTGTACTTTTTTTCTTTTGGCTATTGTGTTGTCTGTTTTTCTTCAATTTACGGATTCTGATTACCCTTTTGGTATCTTCAAACTCTTCTTAGTTATATATGTGTGTGCAATGCGGTGGGTGTCTTTTAAGAAGAATAGTCTGCTTACTCTTCGCGAGCACCTGAGTTCTCCCGCGGTTCTTTGTGGGATCCATGTTGCTCATCGTTTTATTTTTCTGTGTTATTTTGTGTTTTATTTTTCTGTGTTATTTTGTGTTTTATTTTTCTGTGTTATTTTGTGTTTTATTTTTCTGTGTTAATTTGTGTTTTATTTTTCTGTGTTATTTTGTGTTTTATTTTTCTGTGTTATTTTGTGTTTTATTTTTCTGTGTTATTTTGTGTTTTGTTTGTCTTCGCTATATGTCTTGTGTGCCCAATGTTGCCAGTGTCGGTGGATTGTCCATTCGTGATTATCTCTCGGTTTTCTACGTTTAATTAATCCTGACACCTTTTAATGACAGTTCTTGTACCAAGCTAGGCAAGTAGTCGGCTACCTATATATGCGTCTTCATGGTATCGATTTTGTCTCCATTTATATGATTTTGGTATTGTTCTGGTGTTCTTTTTGTTGTTATTTTTTTCTATCAATAATATCTGTACAAGGAGTTCGAAGATACCAAAGGGGTAATCAGAATCCGTATATCGAAGAAGAACAGACAACACAATGGCCAAAAGAAAAAGTACAACATGACAAACAGCGATCTACAAAAATACACATAAAGCTAAATATCGAGTAACACCAACCCCACTGAAAATTGGGGGTGAACTCAGGTGCTCCGGAAGGGTAGGCAGCTCCTGCTCCACTAGTGGCACACGTCGTGTTAATTTAGTTACAAACCGGTGATAAGTCATGAATGAGAAAATGACCGGAAATATGGCGTCAAATACAACAGTTAGCAACTGTATCAAACAAGACGTTCGGGACGAACTTGTCCTCAACATATGTAATAAGATGTAGTGTACTTTTCCTTCTTGTCTGAATTAAGATTTTGTAAGAGAGGACTGAATAGAATACAAACATTTGTCATTAACGTTGACATTTTGTTCAAAAACATGTATTAATCTAACGTTGCACGTCTTCCATGGTATGGGTACTGGTTAACCCTGAATTGTTAGGATGACCAAAGTGGCGAATATGACCATTTGAGAGAGGGGGTTGTCACGTTATTACATGGCAAGTCAGACAATGAACCATATATAGTGGGTAGCATATTTGGAGAATGCCATGCTCTCTGTACGTTAAAGACCTATATTGTAGATTTTGGTAAAGAGAAGGAGTATTGTAGCCTCTACAAAAGTCAACACTTTTGGTTCTTACGCAAATCACCATACCTGCCCTGTTCTACACCGTGACCCATAGCTTTTATTGATGAACAAACCATCCACAACAAGTCGCTGACAAATGTTTGTCACATAAAATTTGCATCGAGTACACCTAGACATTCCTCGAATCGATTTATCTTTAACTGTGGTTATAGGCATTGATTGACCAAGTAAATTAAACAACCATACAAAAGAAATTGCTGCTTTCTGTTTAATAATAAATAGCAAATAAGAGCAATATGTGAGATGTTATAAAATACAAAGTAAGTACAATATTTTTGTTTACATTTTTACACGAGTTATATCCCTTCCGATGGACAAAATGATAACCGATCTAGCAAGAGTAATGACTTTCAATATAATGTTCTATTAATTTGTGGTAACAGATCTAACAAGAGTAATGACTTTCAATATATTGTTTTACTAATTTGTGGATATTTAAAACTTGTTTAAAACGAGGCTATTTTTATAGCAAAGAGAAAATTCACAAGTTGTTACAACATGGCATTTAAATTTTCAATAGATTATCGGAGGAATTATGTAATTTTCATAGACCTTTAGATTGTCCACATTAAGGGGAAATAACTCCTGTGATATGTACATGTATAATTCTAGAAGTCGAAAATGTGGAAATGGTCTATATGAAGTACATACCAAAAATAGTTACTAGAAAAATATATATTTAAATTAGAAAAATATAGTTTTAAATTAGAAAAATATAGTTTTAAATTAGAAAAATGTAGTTTTAAATTAGAAAAATTATAGTTTTAATTAGAAAAAATAGAGTTTTAAGCTATATATGACTGGATTATAAAATAGACCAACAAAAAGGTCAGATCAATTTAGTGCATCACCAAGTAATGATGTTTGGTGGTTGTTCTTTGTCTTTCAATCCATATGTGGTGCTTTATCCTATCATCAAAGTCAAGGCATACCTAAGATATAAAAAAGTTAATAAAATATTATAAAACGCTTCGAATCTGCAACTTTTAAAACATATACATGGCTTTACAACATGTGTGTGCGTGTGTGTTTGTCGGTGAGAGGTGATTGTTCGTTTTGATGATAATGGTGGGATTGGTGTATGTTTTGTAGTTCGTTGTTTGTCCTTTTGTATTTTTCTTTTGGCCACTGTGTTTTCTGTCTTCTACTTCAATATACGGATTATGATTATTCCTTTGTTATCTTCAAACTCTTCTTGCCCATCACTGTTTACACTTTCTTTTCATAATATTAATATTTTATAATAAATTCCAACATGAAAGATATGCATCTAACACTATGGGAATTTGGTTGATTTGGAAAGGAATCTAGAGTAGAAATTATAGAGCAAGTATTGATTTATATAAAGCAAATAAAATATTTTGTTTTTAAATACTATTTCACGAGGTCCAAGGATTATTTGAAAATTTAGCCAGAAAACACCTAACTGTCTTTTAAAATTATGAATCCGAATATGCGTTCACCATAGGTGGAAAGTTGGATTACAAGATTATAATGCAGTCGATCAAATTTCGAATCTATTTCAGACAGTTCAATTGTAAATAACTTTTAAACTGAAAATCCCTAATCATCACCTGGTTCCATAAAACGGGTCAGGGTTAGGGTGTTTAACGCCATTTTCAACAATATTTCAGCTATATCGTGGTGGTCAGTTTTATAAATTTAATCCTCATGATACAGAATTTATCAGATGGTAACAGGACAAAAGTCACCTGACAAAAAGCCCTCACAGCTCCCCAAACAAAAAGCCCCCATAATGAAGTAATCATACAATCTTATTACATTTGTTTATTAATGATGGTGATAGTAAAGATATCTTAAGATTTATAAAGTTAGTTCTATTGAAGACAGCCGATAGTTTCTATCATCACTTAAATATAAGATAGGCACATTTATATTATAAGACATAATAAGGAAACAACAATTAACTTTGAACCAATATTCTAATCGCCAATTTGGCAAATTTAATAATTACATTATTTAGGAAATTTTATGCTTTCATTTGTCCAAACTGAAATGTGGATTTTGTTTTTCTGGTGGTAGTCACTTTGTTTATTTTTTAGTTAAACCGAACATAAGTTGAGAGCTGTTTTCTAATTGATTATTATAATTTTACTATCATAAATATGATTGGATGGTTAAATATGAGTCACAGGTTAACTACAGTGACCTCATACATGATGTTATTAGCTGTTTTTATATCGACAAAATAGATACAGCATACATATATTTAAAATAGATTGTCATTTAAGCCTATTGCAAACTACAGTGAAACCTGTCTATACTGACCACTGTATAAAGCGAACTTCACAAGTCTCATTGTCAGAACTCTCAATTATTTCAACCTGCAATAAACCGAACAGCGTCTATTCCGAATTCAAAAGCTGGTCCCAGGAGGTTCGGTTTAGATAGGTTTCATACTTGTAATAAGAGAACAGATTTAATCCTTTGTATAATAATAAGAGAGTAAGAAACACATATGCTTAACCATATGAGAAACGCCCATGTTTAACTATGTGACGATTACATTGATTGTTTTAATCATTTACCTGCATCTTGTGTTTCAGGAAGCACTCCTTGGTTTACGTTCTCCAAGGTCTGTGCATTTCTTGCCACTCTCACGGGAGGTACTCCCTCATTTGACATGTGCATAAGGTGTTTCTTGTTGACATCTCTAATATATCTTCTTTGTCCGTTACCAAGATCTCGCTGTACCAATTTATTATTCAAATCTCTTTTCAGTCTCAACCCATCTACAGTGTCTGTTTTCATTCTATATAAACCTCCACGCCCCCCACCTCCCGGCCCACCCTGTCCAAATATACCTTCAACAAGCGTCAACACGACGACCATTAACAAGGCAAAAATAGCAATCTTCATCTGTGAATAGAAACATTGTAAATTGTATTAAAAATAGTTTAATGAAGTGTTACTCGATCTTCAGTTTTATGTGTATGTTTTGTAGATCGTTGTTTGTCCTTTTGTACTTTTTCTTTTGGTCATTGTGTTGTCTGTTTTTCTTCGATTTATTGATTCTAGTTACCCCTTTGATATCTTCAAACTCTTCTTGCTGTCAACTATGACTCAGTTAATTTCGAAGTACCTAGGTTCACCCACGGGGTTTTGTGTGGGTCTGTTGCTCAAGCTTCGGTGGTTTTCCCCGAATCCTCAGGTTTCCTCCACCATTGGTGGCACCAATAAAACTTACCCCCTCGATATAGCTGAAATATTGTTGAAAATGGCACTAAACACCATCAAACAAACAAATATATTATACTTAATTCACCTCTTTTGTATTTTCTAACTTTTCTCAGTTGTGGGCTATGAATGTTTAGTGCCACTACCGAGTACATCGGGCTAAAAGCTAAAACCACGACGAACATTCAGTTATAATTTATTTATCAAATTGTTATCATGGATTTGGAGAAAAGTCGCCTTAAAACCTGCTTCATGTCATTAAAAACCGCATCGGTGGTATAATGGTTAGCGTGCTCGCCTCGAATGAAGCCCAGGTCAATCGAATCATATATTTCAATACACAGAAACATCAGACATAAAGTATTACATTTTATTTTTTCTATTACACAAGAAATTCTATATTTGGAACGAAAACGGCAAAATGCGTTATGAATTTAATTTAAAATGATACACTCTTCTCTTGAACATACGATTACATCAGATAACAATTTTGTATCTATCATATATGCAGGGTTCCAACAAGGGTAAAATCATATATGTACAATTAATACAGGATGATCAAATGCTAAAACAACAGTCATGTATAATATACAGTTATTTCATGTGTAGCCAGGCAATAGATCAGAATACCTGTGAAGCTTAGATTATAGGGCACCATATTAAATTTCCATCTTTTTTCTCCTGCATATAGTGACAATTCTGGCATTACATTGTAGGGTTTGGCATACTGCCTTAACTGGAGGTCTATTGCAAGTAAAAAATCAAGGAACTGATAGAAATTTAAAGAGCTTGAAGATCAAGGGGGGAATTGACAAACACAATATACTAGATTAAAAAACACAGCACACAAATGCATTTTTGTTAACTCAAGCCCAATTAAAACATAAAAAACATGCGTGAAGTTAGATATTCCTTAATGACTTTCTGCTACAAGGAATAAAATCAATATTTTTACTGTCAATTGGGCCATGAAGAAAGTTTGTTGTCGTCTGCCAATCAAGTCTTGATCACATGTGCGTTTGTATAGTCACAAAACGGAATGAGACACGAGACAGCTCAACTATCATTTGCGGAGGATCGATGAGGATCGGACCATTGCGCATGACCGGAGGTGGCCCTGACCGGAAGTGACGCCAGTCACATTCCAGGGACCTGGCCTATGTTCTGCGCATGCGCAACGGAAGTTACGCAATATTCACCTCTTTTCACCGGAAGTGACGTCAGTCATGTGACCGGAAGAGGCCCTGTCCGGAACCGGACCTGTCCGGAAGTGGTCGTGTGCGCATGCGCAACCGGAAGTTGCGTAACGTTTCACACGATTTTTTTTAACTCTAGAAGTAGTACAGTACCATGGGTACCGAAGGTCACCCAAAGGGGGTGCGCACTTTTCACCGGAAGTGAGGGATTCCTGCGCTTTATTCTTAGTACAATGGGGTGCTCTCTACGACATCCGCGTCCTATGCTTAGCATGGTTACCGGAACTAGCCCTGGTTATCTATCCCTTTCCCGCCATTTTATTTTCATATACTATAATATATATATAGTGTATATGTTGTGTAGTACCCCAAGTATTTCTACTTTACTGAGAGTACATTTGAAAATTTCAAACCCAAAAGAGGATTGAAATGTTTTATAGCACCAACCAATCATAGCACTGGAAATCTGACGAATGAGAGGAAAGAATCCAGTATCCCACAACCAACCAGAAAAACATGAAAAAGAACCAACCAGACCCCTCATTCCAAAAATAAAAAAAACAATTACAACCATCGTAATAATTGACTTTTCCTATGTAAACCCGGACCAAAAATATACAGCATTACCACCATTCCAAAACCATGAAGGTTAGAAAGACCCATATACTTGCCAGGCATTTTTTCAACATGGAGGATGATTCGACCGGAGTATTTTTCACGGAAGAAGGTGGTGGCGTAGACTGGCTGCGGATGCAATCCAGGATATTGTAGGTTTGTTCGTCAACAACAACCAATAATGTTGGAGGTTAGGCAGACAAACCTACAAAACAGAACAGAGAAGAATCCTACTAGAGATGGCCATGAACTCTCTAGTAGGACTATCCAGAGGTACGAACAGAAAAGAGTGTACAGGGGTTTTGATCGTGTACGACTGATGGAAACAACTAGTCGTCACGTCATACCCCTGTACTCCACGACCGAGAATCCCAGAGCCAGAAGGGGACGATGGTTGGATTTCTTCGTGAAGCCAACCATCACATTTTAACGGTCCTTTTAAGGTCCATGCCGTTTTAAGGGCCATACAAATATTTCAATTAGAACGCTAATGCGTGTGTATCAATGAAACGTTTTTCTGGGTGATGGTTATATTTCTTCGTGAATCCAACCATCGCTTTTCAACGGCCCTTTTCAGGGCCATACAAATAGTTCAATAAGAACTGCAAATCGGTGTATATCAATTAAGCATCGGGCATTGAATTTTTGTTTAATGTGACTTAGGTTGGTGGTTATCTCTGTGTCCTCTGGTTTCCTTCACTGATGAACTCTTTAAAATGATTATTCAAGATAATGGTTTTTATTGCTTTGCCTATTTCTACTTTTTTCCCTTAAATTTAAAGGAAGTCTTATTCAAGGTGTCTGATACAAGATCACCACACCTGTGTTGATAAAAGAATGACGCGACTTTGTACGAGACTGTTGAACTAGTCATGACGTCATATCATTGGAATGTGAGCAACGTTGAATGAATGGCAAAATAACGTCATCCACGAAATGTAGTCTCCCTACCCTATTTCTACATTTATTCCATACATCGGTTCCGGGAAACTGGTATTCAGATAATACCGTCATGTAACTTCCATCAACACGTGACTAGGAATCTGTAGTTCAAAATGGCCTGTGATCTTTCAACTTTGTCGAAAATGGGATAAATGTTACATATTTTTTCCAGATTGGGTTTCTTCCTGCTGTCAGATGTACACCCCAGAATCACGCATCAATATTTGCTGGATGACTTTTGAGATCGTTTTCCTCGATCCATTTCTACCTGCAGTGTCTACTGCTAACAATGCCTAGATTTTTTATGAAGTCACGTGATCGGTAGTACGAATTATTCCTGCATGTCAGGAGAACGTCTTATCACAGAATCGTCGTATTGGATGTCGATAATTTTGGGCTAGTCTGTTTTTTTTTCAACTTTAGTCATTCCCACCCAAGCAAACTATATGTTTGTATCAAGTACGTCACAAGAAACAAATCAGAAATGGATAAATCATGTACATTATCATATGAAATATAATGCAAGACACGATGTCAAGAGGATGAAAACCTCAGCAAATCAGAAATGGATAAATCATACACATATGTATGTCAAGTCCTTCAAAAAGACAATAGCCATTCCAAAAAGTGAAGTATCAATACATAAGTTTTGTTTTTAAAGGAATACTCCAGTCAGTTGCAAAGTTGTTTTAATTCAATTCATTATAACTTTTTATTCATGAATAACTTATTATTTTAAAAAAAAGCACCTTTATTAACATTAATATACCCAATTAAAAATGTGAATATTTGGAATTTTCCGTCGTAGTGTAAGCGGCCATGACACCTCTTCGTGTGAAGTTACTCAGTCGTATCATATTAGTTGAATAAATAACATGTATCTGACTCTTCCCAACATCATGCCCGTTTGGTTATGTTTTAATATAAGATCAACTGCAATACAATGTTTATAATCGTATATCGTTCTAATTTTGTTTCTTAATATTCCCATCCAATGCTACATTTTCATAAAACAATGAGTTTATTTGTATCGGGAGGGGGAAGGGTCTACGTATAATTTCATCTTAGAGAATTTCATGTTTTACGTGATTGGCCGTATAGTTTAAATAACTGTCAGTTTTAACTCATTTTATGCGTATACACATGTTTTTTTTTCTTTTTTTGTCCCCAATGCTGTCGTACTTTCCCACAAAAAAATTATTCTCACATATTCCTTTTTAATTTCGTTAGTGCAATAAAATGCTTAACATCAAGTCGTAATGATTTGGTAATATCAAAAGATAAATATACGACGTTATTTTACGAAATTTTTACATTATCGTTACAAAACTTTTTTAATTTTATAGATAATGCAGCTTACAGATTTCATTATACATGCAACAATGAGAGTTCCTGTACCATTTCATTCATTTGACTCTTAGGTTATTTAGTAGAAATACCACAGTGAGAACGCGGACGTGATAGAGAGCACCCTTGGAGTACTACACAACATAATCTATAGCCAAAAACCTCGAAAATATCCGTCACATCCGGTAGCCATGCTACTTCCGGTCATGCATAATGGTACATTTTGTACTACTACAATAGTAAGAAAAAAACGTGGGAAACTTCCGGTCACGTCACTGCCAGTCCTATGACGTCACTTCTGGTAACTCATGCGCAATGGCCTGATCCCCGATCCTCCCGAAATGTGGCTTGAACCGAACTACTATCGTGGGGATAAACTTTATTGGTGCCACCAATGGTGGAGGAAACCGTAGGATTGGGGGACAACCACCGAAGCTTGAGAAACAGATCCACGCATAACCCGTGGGTGAACCTAGGTACTTCGAAATTAACTGAGTCATAATTGACAGCAAGAAGAGTTTGAAGATACCAAAGGAGTAACCAGAATCAATAAATCGAAGAACAGACAACACAATGACCAAAAGAAAAAGCACAACAGGACAAACAATGATCTATAAAACATACACATACAACTAAAGATCGAGTAACACTTCATTAAACTATTTTTAATGCAATTTACAATGTTTCTATTCACAGATGAAAATTGCTGTCTTTGCCTTTTTAATGGTCGTCATGTTGATGCTTGAGGAATTTCAAGTTAGAGGGGATGTGCAGGGGAGTAGGAGGGATGGGAAGGGGCGGGGTACTAGGAAGAGGGTTGAGAAGGGGCAGGGCCAGATGGGTGAGGATGGGCCTAGGCAGTGGGAGCACGTGGGAAGGCGAGTGTAAGAGTACCTGCAGCGAGAGTGGCAAGAAATGCACAGACCTTGAAGAACGTCCATGAAAGAATGTTTGCTGAAACAGAAGATGCGGGTAAATGATTAAAACATCAATGTAATCGTCACATAGTTAAACATGGGCGTTTCTCATATGGTTAGGCATAGGCGTTTGTTACTCTCCTATTAGTATGCAAAGGATTAAATCTGTTCTCTTATTACAAATATGAAACCTATCTAAACCGATCCTCCTGGGACCTGCTTTTCGATTCGGAATAGACGCTGTTCGGTTTATGCAGGTTGAAATAATTGAGAGTTCTGACAATGGGACTTGTAAAGTTCGTTTTATACAGGGGTCGGTATAGTCAGGTTTCACTGTAGTTTGTAAGAGGCTTAAATGACATTCTATTTTAATTAGATTTATGCAGTATCTATTTTGTCGATATGTATAATAACATCCTGTAAGAGGTCACTGTAGTTAACCTGTAACTCATATTTAAACATATACAGACTGTCAGAATTGATTTTTTTATATTAAAAGTTGCCAATATTCGATGTTTTATACTAATTGCAGTTGAAATTTTCATAATATCATACGTAAATAGCCTAGAACGAAGGAAATACGTCGCTGTTTGATTTTCTTCCATCCAGTCAAGACTCCAATGTTTACCCGCGCAATATTCATACATTCATACGACCTACACAAAATGTACACAGTGAACTCATTCGGTAAAGCATTTGCGCATGTGCGAAATTGTTTGTTGAAGAAAAAGCAAATGGCACAAACAAAAACACTGACGGATTCTACACGAAAACGACACAAAAATGAGGATTCAGCAAGCTTTGTGTAAAAATTATAAAAAGATGTTATACCGACCTACTCCATTTTTCAACACATATACGGTAAGCATAATTTAGTATCTTTTTTCGGCCAGTAGAATTGTATCGTAATATTTTATATATTCTTTTTTTCAAGAGAAAACGCTAGGTGATATCTCTTTTAAATTAGAGACTAAAATAATGAACTTCATATCTGTTTTTTTCGAAAAAAAAATATAATCAAGACAACTCAAGTGTTGTCAATAATATGCAATACAATTTGTATACAATTTTCCCTTTATCGGGTCTCTTTGCAGAGTTTGGGTTTGTTTTGATTGATTTCATCACGTATTTCCGATTTTAAGTGTCATTTTTACTAAATACCATTATATAATATTAACTGATTACCCCGGCATCCATTTTCATAGATATATTTCTTAAATTATATTAATTCTAACGAATTTACATGCAAAATGCATCCTGGTTATTTCTAGCAGTTATGAGTATTCGGCAAACTTCGGAAAAGAAACCGACTTATAATTAGTTGTGTTAATGGCGATTCCACTAACAGACATTCGAATTCTTTTCACTAATTACGACATTATAACATATTTTTTAAACCTTGCTTCTTGTTCAGGACATTTTATTAGTATAAAACATCGAATATTGGCAACTTTTAATATGAACAAAAAAATTATATTCTGACAGCCTCTATGCCTTTAACCATCCAATCATATTTATGATAGTAAAATTATATTGATCAATCAGAAAACAGCTCTCAGCTTATGTTCGGTTTAACTATGAAATAAACAAAGTGACTACCACCAGAAAAACAAAATCCACATTTCAGTTTGGACAAATGAAAGCATAAAATTTCCTAAATAATGTAATTATTAAATTTGCCAAATTGGTTATTAGAATATTGGTTCAAAGTTAATTAGTTGTTTCCTTATTATGTCTTATAATATAAATGTGCCTATCTTATATTTAAGTGATGGTAGAAACCATCGGCTGCCTCCAATAGAACTAACATTATACATCTTTATGATATCTTTAATATCACCATCAATATAAACAAATGCAATAAGATTGTATGATTACGTCATTATGGGGGCTTTTGTTTGGGGAGCTGTGGGGGCTTTTTATCAGGTGGCTTTTGTGCTGTTACCGTCTGATAAATGCTGTAGCATGAGGATTAAAATATATAAAACTGACCACCATGATGTAGCTCAAATATTGTTGAAAATGGCGTTAAACACCATAACCCTGACCCATTTTATGGAACCAGTTGTTGATTAGGGATTTTCAGGTTAAAAGTTATTTACAATTGAACTGTCTGAAATAGATTCGAAATTTAATCGACTGCATTATAATCTTGTAATCCAACTTTCCACCTAAGGTGAACGCATATTCGGATTCATAACTTTAAAAGACAGTTAGGTGTTTTCTGGCTAAATTTTCAAATAATCCTTGGACCTCGTGAAATGGTATTTAAAAACAAAATATTGTATTTGCTTTATATAAATCAATACTTGCTCTATAATTTCTACTCTAGATTCCTTTCCAAATCAACTAAATTCCCATAGTGTTAGATGCATATCTTTCAAATTGGTATTTATTTTAAAATATTAATATTATGAAAATAAAGTGTAAACAGTGAATGGCAAGAAGAGTTTGAAGATAACAAAGGAATAAACATAATCCATATATCGAAGTAGAAAACAGAAAACACAATGGCCAAAATAAAAATACAAAAGGACAAACAACGAACTACAAAGCATACACAAATTCCACCATTATCATCAAAACGAACAATCACCTCTCACCGACAAGCACACGCGCACACACAAGTTGTAAATCTATGTATATGTTTTAAAAGTGGCAGATTCGAAACTTTTTATAATATCTTATTAACTTTTTTATATCTTAGGTAAGCCTTGACTTTGATGATAGGATAAAGAACCACATATGGATTGAAGGACAAAGAACAGCCACCATTACTTGGTGATGCACTAAATTGATCTGTCATTTGTGTTGGTCTATTTCATAATCAAGTCATATATAGTTTAAAACTATATTTTTTCGAATTTAAAACTATATGTTGTTCTAATTTAAAACTACATTTGTCTGATTTAAAACTATATGTTTCTAATTTAAAACTATATCTTTCTAATTTAAGTACAATGTATATATTTTTCTAATGACTATTTTTGGTATGTACTTCATATGGACCATTTCCAGATTTTCTAATCTAAATATATATTTTTCTAATAACTATTTTTGGTATATACTTGATATAGACCATTTTCACATTTTCGACTTCTAGAATTATACATATGACAGGAGTTATTTCCCCTTAATGTGGACAATAGAGCCCCCTTTCATTCTAAGCCTTAGGTCTATGAAAATAACATACTTCCTCCCATAATCTATTGAAAATTTAAATGCCATGTTGTAACAACTTGTGAATTTATCTGTAATACTAAAATATATGCATAACTTAAAATGCTAACTTTTGAATTTCAAAATGTATGAAGATCAACTTTTTGACATTGTAACTTTTGTGCACTGAAACATTGTGTATATATAATCATGTATGTATAAATCTGTTCTTGGAAAAATATACAAATTACAAAAAAAACTTTTTGCTATAAAAATAACCTCGTTTTAAACAAGTTTTAAATATCCACAAATTAGGAGAACATTATATTGAAAGTCATTACTCTTGTTAGATCTGTTACCACAAATTAGTAGAACATTATATTGAAAGTCATTACTCTTGTTAGATTTGATACCACAAATTAGTAGAACATTATATTGAAAGTCATTACTTTTGTTAGATCTGTTACCACAAATTAGTAGAACATTATATTGAAAGTCATTACTCTTGTTATATCTGTTACCACAATCGAGTAGAACATTATATTGAAAGCCATTACTCTTGTTAGATCTGTTACCACAATCGAGTAGAACATTATATTGAAAGCCATTACTCTTGTTAGATCTGTTACCACAATCGAGTAGAACATTATATTGAAAGCCATTACTCTTGTTATATCTGTTACCACAAATTAGTAGAACATTATATTGAAAGTCATTACTCTTGTTAGATCTGTTACCACAATCGAGTAGAACATTATATTGAAAGCCATTACTCTTGTTATATCTGTTACCACAAATTAGTCGAACATTATATTGAAAGTCATTACTCTTGTTATATCTGTTACCACAAATTAGTAGAACATTATATTGAAAGTCATTACTCTTGTTATATCTGTTACCACAAATTAGTAGAACATTATATTGAAAGTCTTTACTCTTGTTATATCTGTTACCACAAATTAGTAGAACATTATATTGAAAGCCATTACTCTTGTTATATCTGTTACCACAAATTAGTAGAACATTATATTGGAAGTCATTACTCTTGTTATATCTGTTACCACAAATTAGTAGAACATTATATTGAAAGCCATTACTCTTGTTAGATCTGTTACCACAAATTAGTAGAACATTATATTGAAAGCCATTACTCTTGTTATATCTGTGTATTTCACCTGGCAATGTGTCATGCTGTACCACAACCAGTATATTTCACCTGGCAATGTGCTATACGGTACCACAGCCAGTGTATTTCACCTGGCAGTGTGTCATGCGGTACCACGACCAGTGCAACCTAGCAATATGTCTTATGGTACCACAAGCAGTGTATTTCACACACATAGTGTGCCTCTCACCTCAAATCTCTAATGGTGCTGTAGAGACCCCATCTGCCAAGACTTTCCGTTTTGGGTAGAAGTAGGAGAAACCAGCTCTTTCCTGTAGGTACGTGTAAACTTGGTTATCAATGGTACGGAAACCTCTGTTGGTACCAGATCCAGACTCTGTTGTCATAGGCTTCCAACTGTGGGGTGGCTGTACGTGGAAACTAATTCTTCTATTCCATCTAGTAACGCTGCTGCATCTCGGGTTTGATCACTGCTTCCAAACTTCCAGCGGACAAAGCCATATAAGCACTATCTGTGTCCATGGCGCAATATTGGAAGTCCCGACATTTCACAAACACGTCCATGAAGTCATAGTAAAACTCCAACATCCGGAGCTTGGCGTACTGGTAGGCAAAACAGCCAATCTGCATGGGTAGATCCAGTCGAATGGTCTTCTTGCTCATCTCCACTTCGAAGGTCTTGGCACTCAGCTAGTTACACCGACGGAAGGAAGGGTCGACGAGTTAGCGGCTGACTTGATGCTCTTGACAGTAAATTACGTCTGTGTGTCTCTCTTTGTTGGTGACTGTCTTCCCATAGCTGGAATTTCCATCAAGCTTGCGGATCTCGGCCACTATCTTCTTCTCTGATATTGTCCCCGAATATCTGGAAGCAGGCTTCAGGCGTGTACTCCACCACTTGATGGATCTGGGTCACTTTCAAACCATGTTCTACATACCAATTCAGCAAAGGTGAAATAACCATGATCTTTTCTCCTTGCATACTTCCATGCATCAATTCATGGTCTCCTGGTAACTGTAGGGAGAACGTCGTACCAATCGTGCTGCGATGTCACCCGCTTATATTTCTTGTAAGTCGTAGACATACACGTTCAAGCTGAATACCTGCTCCAATACCACCAAATCATCCAACGTCACACCCTTGAAGTCTGCAGGGATCATGCATTGGGTTGTAGATACTGGTGGTAATAGGTCTTGGCTGGAACTTTTACGTTGGTCACTGCAGTTCCACGATGTATGGCTAGGCATCGGAAAAAGCATAGGTTGTCCTCATGAGGTCCATGGGATCCACCAACTAAAGCCACGACAGCTTTGTTCTTCAAAATAGGGCCTGGAAGGACGACTCTGGCACCAATCGGGTGTTCAAACACCTTGTTGACATAAACGTCACATTGGTCAGCAGATGAACGACCCATTTCGTATCTGGTCTCTGTTGGCGAATAAACTCCAATATGTCTTGACCTTGCACCTCATCCAAGAACCTCTCCAAGTGTTCTTCTGTTCTGATGAGGTGTGGAACATAAACAAATCTGGAGTTATTCTAGCTGGAATGGTAGTAGCGTAGTTCACCAGTTTCCATATGTCGTAGGAAAAAACCAAACGACACTTTAATCTTGAAGGCTGTGGTCTGGAGTCTAAAGATCCGATGAACCATTTCTGTAAAGGTGGACGCAGTCATCTCATGGAGTGTAAAGTTGTATCTGTCTTGGACACGTTGCAGTTGCTTCCTCTGTCCGAATGGATTGCCAATGTTGTCTATACAACGCTCTGGTCTCGGGGTCGTCAGGCAACACGTCTAGTCCAACAGGATTCTCCATGAAAGTTTTGTTGGTGGTGACACGGTACGTCGCTGCTTTGTCACGGGTTCTGCTCTCGTGATCGATGGTCTCTGCTTGGCCTCTGGTTTCTCATGCTGGGCACGATGCCGTGCTAGGATGTCCAGTCTGTTGAAATACTGACCGCATACTCTTCAGGACAAGCTGTAGCTGTGGGCCGCCTCATGCCTCTTCTTGTTTTCATCTCGGCTGAACACCTTGTCACAGATATTGCAGCTGTATGTCTGTGAAGAATCTGCATTGGTCTGTTGATGCCTGGTCAGGATGGTCTTCTCTGTAAATTCTTTGCCGCATTTCTCACAGGTGAACATTGTCATGGTCTGTCAAAAAGCCAGAATGTCAATGACGATTCTGTCGCCGTATATATTGTTGGAACGCGGACGTAAAAGAGCCACCCCTCTTCTGATTGGTTCTTTTTCTTGCAATCTGATTGGCTAATAGGCCGGAAATACCGACTTCTGATTGGTTCAATTTCCAGTGATGCGATTGGTTGGTGCTATAAAACATTTCAATCCCCTTTTGAGTTAAATTCAGTTTTGGTCACTTTCGATCGCCCATGCGCGCACCCCACCCCTTCCAGGGGAAATCCTACGGGTAATGTTTGAATGGATATTCCGCAAGGAACATGAAATGTGTTATGTACTAGAAAAACAACTGATATTTTAAACGTCAAACGTCGCGACGTTTGTAAAAAGTACGAGAAAATAACGTCACACAAGTATTTCAAACGTTGTGAAAGAAGATTAAGAAATTTTTTAAATTTAAACGACTATTCTGTAAAAGTACTGTGTAAGCTTTCTTTTTTCTGATTTAAAACTTCTTTTTTAAATATTATATAATGGTTGGATTTAAATATAAACATTTATCTAACCACATCGGGACTCGCCTTGCAGTGGTGAGTTCTATGGGATCGAAGACTTCGTGTTTGGTAATCACACAGCATTAAGGAAAAAGACTGGCTCGGAACTTGCAACTTTACTCGCGGATTGTTCATTCACTATGCATTATATAGCTCTTCCTTAAAACAGATCATCATTTCATCAAATGTTATCCAATATATCTCTATGAAATTGTTCACTTGGCGTTAAACAACAATCAGTCACACCTTGCGACAAAATTTAAATCGTATGAATAAACATTCGTGTCTTATGAGCTATAAATATATTAAATTTGCCTTGCATATTCATGTACCCGCGTAGCTTAGTCGGTAGAGCATCAGGTTTTTAATCTTACCTTAGATCCTCTTCTGACTGTAGGTCACCTGTTGTGTCCTCTATTGTCAGCTCCTCGTCAATCCTA
>MJUT01012735.1:43629-56544 GCA_002080005.1 Gigantidas platifrons | reverse complement strand
TATGTTTTTGTTCAAATATGGACTCCAAACTTGGTTTGCATACTCCAGGTGCGGTCTTACAAGCGCCATATACAATAATTTAAAGGTCTTACTGTCCATATATTCCATTGTTCTACGTAATACACCCATGATTGAATTATCTTTGTTTATCTTTTCTGTTATATGTTAATTAAATGTTAACTTATTGTCTATCGTCACACCGATGTCCTTTTCCGTTTCAACATATTCCATAGTTGGTAAACTTTCTTTCAAGGTGTAGTCTATTTTGTCAATATTTGATCTCCCAATGCGCATTACTTTACATTTTTCAGGGTAAGAACACAGTAGTCACTTATCAGACCAAATCTGTAGTGCATGCATATCGGACTGCAGTTCTGTACAATCAGATCCATGATAAATACCTCTGAATGCCTTTGTATCGTCGGCAAATAAAAAAATTACAGTATTTTCACTTGTCACTTCTGGCATGTCGTTGATATAGAGAACAAACAATATAGGCCCTAGTACCGAACATTGCGGTATTCCACTAGATACATCTTTCCATTCTGATTCTTCTCCATTTACAATATCTCGTTGTTTTCTTCCTAGTAGAAATGATCTTATCCATGCGTTATATTGGTCTGATATTCTGTACTTTTCTAGCTTGTGTAACAATCGTTGATGCGGTACCTTTTCGAATGCTTTCATGAAGTCGCAGTATACCACATCAATGCATCCTCCCGAGTCAAGTATTACTTTCCATTTGTCTAGTACATGTAGAAGTTGAAGTACTGTCGATCGCCCACTTATGAAACCAAACTGTTTATCACTGAAAAGTTCATTCTGTTTCATATGTTCTATAATTTCATTTCGCACAAGTGATTCCATTATTTTACATATAATGCTTGTTAAACTCACTGGTCTATAGTTTCCCGCTACTTTCTTATTTCCTTTTTTAAAAAGAGCTGTAATATCGTGAATACAGATGTGAAAAAATCGGCTAAAACATTTGCATTCTCTTTATCTGTTGACGTTGACTCACTTTGACTAATAGCTTTGAACAAGTCTGGTATACTAGATATGGTTTTGGTTTTCGACTGGGCGTATTTCCAAGATTTCTTTGGGTTTAGTTTAACATCTAATGCAATTTGTTTTTCATATTGTTTAGTAACTTTCCTGGTTATAGTCTGCACTTTCTCACTTTGCAATATTCCTGGTAATCTTTACCATCTCTAGTGTTCAAATATCTAGTCCACAATCTCTTCTTTCTTTTTATCTTTGATAGAGCTTTTCGGTTTAATGGAACTGGATGATTGTCCTTATTCTTTTTTTTTCCAGCTTGATTTATTATTTTGGTTGGAATACACTCCTCAGTTGCAGATTCTAATAATTCTCTGAATTTACACCATTGTTTCTCTACATCTTGATTATATCCATTTAATAAACTATCCCAATCTATATCTAACAGTTTCGACAATTTATCATAATTTCCCTTGTCATATTTATAAGTACTCTGCTTCTACTGTCTATATCCTCGTTTATAGTACATATAAAGTCAATAACTGAATGATCACTTTTCCCTAACGGCGGGTTTATGTTAAACTCACTTATTATTTCTTCTTCCGATGTCAAAACTAAGTCTATTACACTATGGTTATCCGAGCCTCTGCCACGTGTTGGGCTTATGACATGTTGATATAAGAAACAGTCACGAATAGATTCTATAAACTTAAATTCCATACTATCTTCATTACAGTTCTTACTGTTATCTATCCAATTAATATTAGGAAGATTAATATCACCAAACAGTATTACGTCATAATAATGTTTCTTTACTGATTCCCCCATAAGTTTACACACAAGTTTAAAATTATTGTCTGAACTTGTTGGGCTTCTATACAATGAACCAATTAATACCTTTTTTTCCATTCAGCTTCTATCTCGCATAACAGATTTTCTTCAAATTCATATTCAAAATCTGAGGGTCTAGGGTTCGAGTCATGGCCTGCTACATTTTTTTTCTCCATTCAGTCAGTGAATGTATGCTAAACAAAATGATTTTCTGGGGGAAAAACACCTTACACATAATAACAGTTCGCAATCAACAATTTCGTGAATTCATAAGCAGTATTAAGCTGTGTGGGATGCCAATATATTTTTACATGTAAGTAATAACGTTGTATTTTCAAACGTTGCGGGGTTTCTTTGTGAAAGACGACTTATTTTTGAAAAAGTACGGGAAAATAATATGCGGAAAACAAATAACGTTGCATTTCAAACGCAAAGTACTACATATTATTTTTTTCTATAACACAAGTAATTCTATATTTGGAACGAAAACGGCAAAATGCATTATGGATTTAATAAAAAATTATACACCCTTCTCTTGAATATAAGATTACATCAGATAAAAATGTTTTATCTATCATATATGGCATAAATGCAGGGGTCCAACAAGGGGTAAACTCATAACACTATTAATACAGGATGATAAAATGTTAAAAACGTCAGTCATTTATGAAAGGACATATTATACATGTATTGTTGTTGTGGAGATCTCATTATCAAGAGGGAAGGGTTGCATTTTGGATCCCATTGATCGTTTTAACCCTGCCACATTTTGTACACGTCCTTAGCCACACCTGGATTTTCCACGAAATATGTGAACGCCACGTTGTCCACTATCATACATGTAGATCATACATATAATTTGGTTTATAGACGGGTTTATCTACATCTGATCTCATTATCATGAGCGCCGCCATTAATCTGTCACGTTTTACATCAGCCATAGCAGTAGTGAAAGATTAAGTACGTGCGTTTATCACAATATATCGATCTTTTGTTTACATTTTTTTCTGTCTCGATTTCTGTTGTTTTCTACGAGTTTTTACAATGAATAGTGATGAAAAGTACAAAAATGGTTGTGGAAGTTCATGTGCAGTAAATGGATGTACCAATAATCGCCGTAAATTAAATTTATGGAAAGAATCTATGTGTGAAAAACACGGACAACTGTACGCGTCATGTACATTACTGGTTCCATATAAATTTCACACTATGCCGTCTGCTGAACTCCTTGTTTTTTTTTGTTTTTTTTTTTTTCATATTTTCGTTTTGACATTAATGTCAAGCAAAGGTACTAAATGGGAATTTCGAACTCCAGATTTAAAATGCTCGTCTGATATGAATGACGGTGTATCATGAGTCCCCGATACATTAATTTCATCCTCATCATCAAGTATATATCGTCTCCCTGTTTTGACTTTTTAAACTTTTAAACTGAATGTGTGAAAGAGGTCTTGGTTCAACATTCCTTTTTGTACCGCTGTTCCACTTGGCTATTTCATCTGTGCTGGCTATTCCTGTTAAACTGTTTCTTACTGCATGCTCCAATTTCCACAGTAGGGCCCCAATGTGACTACAGGAATGTCCTTGTCCTGCCATGCACGAACACCAACCTTTGAGTTTGACAACTGTCCCATTTTGTTTACAGTAAACGTATACTTCATTGGCTCTTGTAACAGTTTGTGAAGACCGTACGTCTGCTTTCAACATACTGTCACTGTCTTCGTAACTACAGTGTGTTATCTGACTCACATTTCCACTTTGAAAATAGTCATAGCTCTGTAAACTTTTACAATTCTCTATTTCTTGCCCATCGACCGCTTTTGAAGATATGAGATAATTGTAAATATCACCATACATTACGTTTGGCCAGCTTCTCATGTCATCAATCCATGTAGATATTTTGTCTATGTCGGGCTGTTTTGATGTATTTTACAAACACTCGTGGCAGATAGGTTTGTTGACATTTTACAAACAGTCGTGGCAGATAATTTATCGTTGATTTCTCGCTTTGTGTACGTGCTACTTCACTGCTGCAATGGCGGCGGTATAGCAAGCGACGCCTAACGTCCGTGTGCGTAGATAAGAGCGATAATTGGAAAAACCTGTCTATACAAGTACAGTAAATAGACAGATGGAATTAGCCGGGAGGACAAACTATCATATTTATATATCTAATAAATTTACATAGTTTTTGCAGGATTGTTGTCCGTTTACTAGTCATTAAATTTTTGAATTTTATTATATTGGGACGTTCAATTAGATGTTTTGGAAGAAGTGAATTACGTTTTTCTCTTAAATTATTACATTCAAATATGTAATGATATTCGTCGCCAATTTGATTATTTTGACAAAGTTCGCAATAGCGATTTTCTCTAGGAATATTACTCCATCTTCCCTTTTCGGTGGGCAATTTATGATTTGTAGTTCTAAATTTACATGAAAGAAGGGAATTTTGCTCATCTAAAATATTAGAATATTCTTCAAATTTAAAATCAGTTTTGAAAATTCTATAATTATATGAATTCCAATCCTGTAAAAACTGGTCTAACAATCTTTGCTTTATACTTTGTTTTAGCCACTCGGTGCTTTTGAAAGTTTGCGTTTGCCATATATTAGAAAAACCAGTTTCGTTTAATATTTTGCGAATACAAATGGTATGATAAACTATACATAATGCATGATATTTTGGATTGTTTTCCACAAATAATTTTAGCCCAAAAAGAAATCATTCTCATTTTAATGTCAATTTCGACCGGATATTTGCCTAATAGATAAAAATAGGGAGCAAGTGCGGAGTTCTAATTTTAATTAGATTGGTGCAACTCATGTAATCGTTTATGCGAGCCAGATGAGGTACACCACAATGTACAAAAATCTCAAATATAATTCAAAATTCATAGCTAATATTAATTTCCTTACCTTGGGTCTTATGTTGTTTGAATGTTATGATGAAGTGGGATAGATACCTAGCCCTTTGTAATGAAATTACTGTGTAAATTCGCATTGAAAATCACGTGATTGTTATGCAATCCAATGATAATTTAAAAACCAGTTGATTGCCTTTTTATGAATCTACAAGTTGGAGTGTATTATCTTACATAATACATGTCAATTTGCAACAGTGTTTTCATTTTATATTTTTACCTTTTTAATGTTCAGAAACCTAAATAAGTCTCAATTAACAAAAATTAAACAACAAAATGTTATCGGCATCCGTGCTTTCGATTCTCGTTTATATTTAGATATTTCAATGTCTTTCAAGTGAATAGAATCGTTTATATTTATATATTTCAAGGTCTTTCAAGTGAAAAGAATCGTTTATATTTATATATTTCAAGGTCTTTCAAGTGTCCCAAATGTTCACCTCTGTGGTCTGTCTGATTTGTTATTACTTGCGGGTCAGTTCGTTAGTTGTTTTTGAAAAGCTCAGCAGTGGTTCGATACCCGAAAGTCTCACAATATGTATATCACGTTTTTAAGCCTAGAACAGTAAAGGTTAAAGTTCATATATTCAAAAACAAAAGAATAAACTGTAGATTCTTAAAAATAATCGACTGTTCGAACAATAGAGTGACGTCAGAGAAATGTATTATAGAAAAGGTTACATTCAAGTTTTGACCTATAGTCCAGTCAATCTACGGAAAACATCAACATAATTGCAACAGAAATAGTTTTTTGATTTTTTGGTAGTTAATAGGTTGCAACACAACATACTAAAAGTCTACCAAAATCTACCCGGTGCGACTTCATGAAATAAGGCTTTTAAAAAATACAATAGTTCGACTTACTTTAACTGCGCCGATAGGCGTCCATACATACAAGGGGAGATAATCAATATAATGGCAACAAAGCTTTGAACCCGCGAACGTATTAACAGAAGCTCAGAAAGACTAGAGTAATATTTTTGACAATCAATGTGACTGCATCATCAAGAAAATTATGCTGACCTTTTCGGAGCATCTGATGCCTCCTTTTTGATTCAGAGTTCATGGTCCTTACGTGTATTCTTAAGGTGTTTTGGTGTTTGATAAGTGTATGCTGTGTTTTATCCGGCAATTGACTGATTTTGAGTAATAATTAAGGAGTCAAATAAACTTCAATGTTATTTATTCATGGATCTGATAAAGATTGTTGGTACCTCATTCATGTAGAGCGACAATAAGAAACGGTATGAGTAAACGCTCACTTTTCTACCTGTTTCTAAATGTTCGTATTAATAAATTTAATATTTTCCGACTATATACCTATTTCTGAGTCCTATGGTTACGTAGTAGTTGACTTAAAAAAATGATTAGCGGTAAAATTTGTGGAAATAGTAAAGACCCAGCGTTACCAACGGATCGAACTGCATATTGTACTTTCACCATGGATTTGTCACACATGATATGTTGATAATTATATGGTGTCATCTTACTTATTTCTAAGACTACAGACAAAGTTAATCCTTTAATCCTTCTTAAGCCCAGTTTCATTCAGCATAATGTGGACTTTGACTTTAATAAAAACAGGCGTGACAATTTAAACATTGTGCGGGTGAAACCATCTAAAGTTGAGAATAAAATATTATCACAGTATTCAGCCTTTTTCCCACAAAAATTATAGTTTTTGGCACAAAATATATGCTGTATATATAAATATTTTCTAAAACGTGTTTTATCATTTAATTAATTCAAATAGTTTACTAGTATTTATTTTAGCAGTTTACTAACTCAATATGCGTCCCATCAAGACAAGAAAAAAAGTACATTTTTTTTTCTACTAAATTTTTTGCGTTTTGTCATAAAATCTACAATTTTTATCTCAAAATTTGTTCAATTGTAATATGAAAATGTGATTTTCTTCACTTTAGTTATTTCAAAATAGCCTCTGAGCAAACTTTTAACAAATTTATATAACTGTTATCTCACCGGTTTGGAAAATAAAAACTTTTTCCAGTTTTCCTCACTTTTTCACTAAAAAATATAGATTTTGTCCCAAAATAAACTTGACTATAACATAATTATAATTTTTTCAATTCTAATACTTAACATGACTTTCTAACTACATATTTGGTAATCTTTGGTAATTGTTATCATTGTGGTATTAAAAATAAAATATTTTTCCGGTTTTCAGCGATTTTACATGAAAAACATAGATTTTGTCAAAATTCACCGTTTTGCACCAATGCAATCGTGGTAGACTTTTAGTATGTGATTTGTAATAGTTTTCTGGTATTAAAACAATTGCAATACTTTCTGTTGCAATTTTGTTGATGTTTTGCCATTTTAGCGATAGATTGACTGGACTACTAGGTCGTTTCATTCTGTTGAATATGAGGGTGTGATCTGGATAAACCAACGACGATTTAAAATAATGTAATAATATGGATTGAGGTATTTATGCCAAATGTTCACCATATAATAAGTGGATTTATTAAGGGTCGACAATTTCAACAATATACGTGTAATTAATCCGACAGTATTGATCCCCATATCGAGGTATCAAATTTCTTGATTGGTCGTCTGAAATATATATGCAAATTTATTTTCTCGAAACACGATACAGCTTGGCCATTGGACTTATCGTTATATTACATTAATAAACTATAGAGAATTTTCAAACACAAATCTCATTCGAGTCGATCCAATATGGCTGTCATCTGGGAATAGAGGGGGTTCTGTTTGACTGCAATTCGACAACAACGTACTAACAGAAAATTTCAGAGCTATTTTAAGGATTTTCCATAATGAATGATTTATGGGTATTCCTAAAAAAGGAAGCAGTCATCATTTCGTTTTCCATCTGATATCCAATATGGCGACCAAGATCCAATAATTTCAAAGAATGATATATGAGTGATACTTCTTTGAGGATTGTCGTACATATTGTTGAAATATATTTCGGGTAATTGCTATTTGAACTCATCCCCTTAAAACTAAAAAAAGCAACATACAAAAGTAAACACCGAACCGAGTACAGGCTCAATGGTATCTGTGGTAAATGTTGCCGTTCATTGTCTCAAGTTTTACGTTTTCTTTTGAGTTGAAATTTATAATCAGGTTGAGGTTGACAAAATACACATGTCGTATTAAATTTTGACGGTGTTTGAATTTGTCGTTTAGTTTTCTTTATTTTCGACTTTCATATATTTTATTTCATTTAATTCAAATTATTTATTTAAAAACTGAAACCAAGTACGACATTCTGAAAATCATGACATGTATTTAATTTTGATATTTAGAATGTTTTTTTGTTTGTTTGTTTTTCTTTACTTATGCTAATACCGCACGGATGGATTGCTACGTCACACGCACGGATACTTGAACATCGCGAACGTCGCCTCGAGGTAGGTTTATGCAGTTGTACAATATAAAAAAAGAGAAAATTACAACACCAAGTAGTCACCGAAGGGCCCACATATCAGACTTCATTGTTAGCATACATTCATTGCGTGGAAACCCGTCAGTCTTGCAAACACTTCTGTACACTTAAAATTCCGGGCAAGGATACCGTTCACACAAAACCCATCCTACTTGATTTCTTGAAAATAACATGCAAGAGCATCGATATTTTTACATCATTAGTCTAAAAATGTACAGCAGTTTATGTTGTGAATATAGATACATTAAGAAAGGATCTAGTTCATTCAAAATAACGAAAATGTGCATGATGGATATCGTTAACATTAAAAACGACATGGATACTGTTGACATCGTTTTTGAAGTTGACTAAACATCTTATTTTGCGCATTGACATATTGAAAATACTGAGATGTGGAATAAATGTACATGAGACAATGATCCAACAAACAGCAAAATACAAAACCTCATACAGAGAACTTCGAGCAGTCTCCAACAAAGAAACAATGTCCACTACTTTGCGTTCTGTACATGCTCCCAGACCAGAGAAAGAAGCCAATGTGAATAATTCCAACACCAGACCAAGAAACACATATTACAAACGCACGCACGCACGCACGCACACACGCACACACATACCGTGTAATCCGAACGAATGTTTTGTTTGTACATAAGAATTTTACCATTTGCTAAAATAACATTTTTTCCAAATTTTGGTTGATTGATTGATTGATTGGTGTTTAACGTCCAGCGAGCAATTTTTCAGCTATATTCAGGACATTGTTCCAAATTTTGGTTTTTACTATTAGGTTAAGTATTTAAAACGGAACAAGAACAAAAAGTAAGCAAATAAATTAAGCATAAGTGAAGTTAGACATGAAATTAACAAAAGGATACATTTTGTGTATTCTAAACAGCAATTTATTATACAGATTGATCAGTACTCCTGTTTTAAAAAAGGAATATTATTGACCTCACATACACATTCCTCGTATAGATTTCTTTTATTTGACAGGATGACACTGAAAAAAAGTAAACTCAACCTAAACAAAACGAAATGTGCGAGAAGAAATCTGAAATCAAATGACATAAATCGAGAAAACTGGGCATCTTCATGCACAAATAGAGAATTGTGTTCCAGCAGATACAGTCCCTATAAATCCCCTTTCAAAAAGAAAATGAAAATTTCGTCTTGTAAAAACCGGGATAGTGTGTCGAGTTTAGATTATCATATGACAACTAAAACAACGCCCTCGAGATTCAACAGTCCTTACAAGTTCAAGAAATAAAATATTACTTACCAGTCAATCGTTGTGCTATAGCCACTAGGATAAAACAGTACCTTCCAGTTAATCGTTGTGCTATAGCCACTATAATAAAATAGTACTTACCAGTCAATCGTTGTGCTATAGCCACTAGGATAAAATAGAACTTACCAGTCAATCGTTGTGCTATAGCCACTAAGATAAAATAGAACTTACCAGTCAATCGTTGTGCTATAGCCACTAGGATAAAATAGAACTTACCAGTCAATCGTTGTGCTATAGCCACTAGGATAAAATATAACTTATCAGTTAATCGTTGTGCTATAGCCACTAGAATAAAATAGTATTTACCAGTTAATCATTGTGATATAGCCACTAGGATAAAATAGTACTTACCAGTCAATCGTTGTGCTATAGCCGCTAGGATAAAACAATACCTTCCAGTTAATCGTTGTGCTATAGCCACTAGGATAAAATAGTACTTACCAATTAATCGTTGTGCTATAGCCGCTAGAATAAAATAGTACTTACCAGTTAATCGTTGTGCTATAGCCGCTAGGATAAAATAGTACTTACCAGTTAATCGTTGTGCTATAGCCGCTAGGATAAAATAGTACTTACCAGTCAATCGTTGTGCTATAGCCGTTAGGATAAAATAGTACTTACCAGTTAATCGTTGTGATATAACTGCTAGATAGAGAAGGTACATTTGTGCATTGTATGAAACAGGTTGACAATTAATTATTAAATAATTGGACAATCATCTTTTTAGATCTATATTGAAAAAAACATCAAATTGAATTTTGCAGTAAAACCCTCTGTTGTAACAGGTTTGTTTTTGAAGACAATTTATTTTTTTTAAATGATAAATTTTAGTTAATAAATTTAATTATCATTTTTTGTGCATTATTTAATTAAGCATATACTTTATAGGACATGTAGACAAAAGCATAGATATCACGCTATTAAAATTTAAATAAAATTCTTACATCAAATAAACTAAATGAATAATTAAAATTTTAAATACATTACTATTGGCGATGTATATTCATATCTTAAAGATCTAAATATCAATAAAAGTCATCTAGTGTAGATGAGATAAAATCCAATGATATTAAAACTAGAGGCTCAGTAGGTTGTTTAGTTCACCTTTCATTCTGTTTTGAGGAAACTTTATACAGAACCTTCCATAGATGCATTCAGCAAAGTTTCGGTTCATTTGGCCAACCGGTTTCATAGAAGAAGATTTTTTTAGAAATCAACCAATCAGAAATATGAATTAACTGTGACGACCATGTTTGTGAACGGATCGGCACGAAATAAGTCATCTACCTAGAGGACATTCCATAGTTGCTTCCTGCCAAGTTTTGGTTCATTTGGCCAAGCGTTTCAGAGGAGAAGATTTTTTTAGGAATCAACCAATCAGAAATAAGTATTACCTGTGGTGGCCATGCTTGTTAACGGATCGGGACGAAATAAACACGTTTAATAGAATACCTTACACAGATGCTTCCTACCAAGTTTAGGTTCATTTGGCTAAGCGGTTTCAGAGGAGAATATTTTATTAGAAATCGACCAATCAGAAACAAAAATTGCCTGTGACGGCCATGTTTGTTAACGGATCAAATTGAAATGCGCTCTCTTTATAGAAGACCTTACACAGATCCGTCCTACCAATTTTCGGTTCATATGACCCAGTGGTTTCAGAGGAGAATATTTTAAGAAATCGACCAAAGAGAAACAAGAGTTTCCTGTGGGGGCCATGTTTGTTAACAGATCGGGACGTAATTAGCAATCTTTATAGAGGACCTTACATAGATGCTTCCTACCAAGTTTCAGTTCATTTGGCTCATGGGTTTCAGAATTCAGAGGAGAAAATCAAAATGTTAAAAATTTACAGACTGACGACGATGGACGGTGAGCTGACTAGATGACGAAATAGTTTCTCCCTCCTTAGCATTTATTGTAAATACAAACACAGAAACAAGTTGGTTTTGTGATAAATTTTAAATACTAGTAGCAAGAATTACTCGCTTTAATTTTTACATTTTTAGACTAATGATGTAAAAATGTAGATGCAATTGCATGCTATTTTCAAGAAATCAAGTAGGATGGATTTTGTGTGAACGGTTAGTTTTCCTTTTTTTTTAAATTGTACAACTGCATAAACCTACCTCGAGGCGACGTTCGCGATGTTCAAGTATCCGTGCATGTGACGTAGCAAACCACCCGTGATACAGAGGATGTGGACATATACATGGAAAATGCAAATACAATTCCCAAATAGATAAAAAAAGATATTTGCCTCTGAATGTAATGAGAGACATACTTTTAGACTTACAAGTAAGTTTCAAGCAGTCGGTAATATATGTACACATGGTGGGTCCGTCGTGGTCGTGATCATATGGTAGTTGGATTTACAACTACCTATGCAATCAGTGCATATCACTACTAACGCTATGAGTTCGAATCCCGATCATGACGAGGTGTACTCGACACAACATTATGTGATAAAGTATATACTATTTGGTCAAATCAATTTTGACAATTTCAAATCGATTACATATTAGAAATAAGTAGCCATGTAGGGGGAAAAACGCAGCCCCACGTGTTAAGTGGTCGGCCCCTTATGACACTAGTCGGAGAACAAGAACAGTAGCACAGAAAATTGTGTTCTTACCAACAACAAATAATATTTATAGGAAAGTCAATTTCATATTACCTATAATATTCACATATCTGTCAGTGGAAATATGACTCGTCCCAATGTATATGGATTTGCCTATCCTAAGATTTCATCAGCTGTTGTCGTAAATGTCAGTTAACAAGATCACGTATATAAATGTCCGTCCGCGTCCTTATGGAACATCTTAGAGCGCTAATTATATAAGGCGCACTACCAGGGTATTTGAAAATGACAGCTAGTAGTAGTAAAATATAGGGACCTACGTGCACTGTAATGCCGCGCCATTTGCTACATATATCGCGCAATTGTAACTCCTGGAGCAAGTCTGGTAATCTAACCTGATTCCCAAACCGTGGTGCATAAATTGCAATTCGCTCAGAAACCTCGTTTTCAATTGTGATCGAGAATTTAAGTTTAAATCTAAAAATATTTTGCAATCAAAAGTGCATATGTTGTCTGGAATCACGATGAATAATCATAAATGGATGGTTCATGTTTGCAGCAGTACTGTAGTAAATTGTGCCAATTAAGTCCGAAGACCAAACAACCAATTATAAAAAAATCTCTGTATCACAACCCATTTTTCCAAAATATGGTGCTTATTTTATATGTCCATTCCTTACCCCTTTGCATAACAAAATGTTATACCCCTTCACAAGATTAATGGTCACTATTTTTTATTCTCCCTTAACAAGTTGAATGAATGAATACGTCCTTCACTTTGTCTACGGAGATTTAAAATTGCACTGTCGTCATAAGTGGATGACTTGAACATTTTGTAGCAATTTTGTTTTTT
>MJUT01012730.1:66352-76659 GCA_002080005.1 Gigantidas platifrons | reverse complement strand
ATGTTAACCTGTAGATACACCAACACCAGACGGTATTATTTACTATTAACATTAACTTAGACATGATGTATTATATGTTAACCTGTAGATACACCAACACAGTACTGTATTATTTACTATTAACATTAACTTAGACATGCTGTATTACATGTTAACCTGTAGATATACCAACACAGTACTGTATTATTTACTATTAACATTAACTTAGACATGATGTATTACATGTTAACCTGTAGATACACCAACACCAGACGTTATTATTTACTATTAACATTAACTTAGACATGATGTATTACATGTTAACCTGTAGATACACCAACACCAGACAGTATTATTTACTATTAACATTAACTTAGACATGATGTATTACATGTTAACCTGTAGATACATCAACACCAGATGGTATTATTTACTATTAACATTAACTTAGACATGCTGTATTATATGTTAACCTGTATCAGGTTAAATAAATTTAATATCCCATTTTAAATAACTATTGTGTATTAATTATTATTTATACCAATATTATGATAAAGTACTATTATATACTGTTATACGTTATTGTTACATTTTAATACTATACTGTAATTATGTCTTTACAGGGGAGCAGCTATGTAAGTATAATAAGTGTAACTTAGTGTAGTAAATTAAAACAGTAAACAAACTTTTAAAGATGCTCACTATTTCTCATCTGTACTTGTTTATATAAACCGATCGTTTTCATCTATATCAATAATTAACCATAAAATCGTACAACATATATTTTATTGGAATCAACCGATATAAACAGTGAATAGAAACTTACAAAGATAGCTGTTGTTAGTATCATACATAAAATTCATGTAAAATGTTTCGTTGTTAATATGTGATATTGTCTCTTTAGTACAATTGATTGTGCATAATGTACAACGTACACATAAAAGAACATAGCCTATAAACAAGGGAACGGCAGAACGTTTGATTGTTGATATGTGATATTGTAACTTTAGTACTAGTGATTGTATGTAAAATACAAGGAACACAAAATGATATATCGTATAAAAATTGAAATAGGATTAACTTAGTTTATAAAAACATTTATAATCCATAATACCGTGGCAGTATGTTTACACTAATAAGTCAGTATTTCATATTTTATTATAAGTTTATTACATCTGATTGTTATTGTCACGTGTTATTACAATTAACATGGTACACATAAATGTAATAGTAATATTTTACTACAACAAACAATAAAATGGTGTACATTATTATAATATGTCCTATCATTATTATTTAACTTTTGTTTTATTTATCACGTGGACTTTGTAGCTTAACAATAATCTGTAATTGTAACGTTCTTGATATGTAAAGAATTATTCATTGAACATTTAATAAAAATCTAGTATATAATTCTGAAAAAAAATGTTATTTAAATATTATTATAGTAATCTAACATAAAGCCACTTGCATATTATATTTATATTAATGTTGTTTCAGTAATTTAACATAAAACAACTTGTTTATTTTATGTATATTAATATTGTTTCATGAACTGTGACAAATGTGGGTAAGCATACTAAACATGCATTATATATTTTATGTATATTAATATTGTTTCAGGAACTGTGACAAATGTGGGTAAGTATACTAAACATGTATTATATATTTTATGTATATTAATATTGTTTCAGGGACTGTGACAAATGTAGGTAAGTACTAAACATGTAGTGTATCATACTGAAAAAAACAGGGGCATAACTTGGCGATCAAACCGAATAGTCATAGAAAGTAAAAAGAATGAACAATAAAGCATTAAAACACCCGCTTGTTACTATCCTTCTTCGATTTACGGATTCTGATTTCCCTTTTAGTATCTTCAAAATCTTCTTACATTGTTTGGCAGTCAGTTTCTTCTTTATAGCAAACCCTTAAAGAAGCAACAATGAGTATAGTATTATATACCTCTATATGATAGATTCTGACAAGACACAAACGATTCAACGTGTTGAATAACAAACATAGAACGTTACATGTTAGATAATATTGGATATCATCAGTGGTTAATTAAAAAAGGCATAACAGGTATTGAAAAAAATATATATAATTGACTAGTGGCCGTTGTGGTCGTGATCGTATGGTAGTTGGATTTACAATTACCTATGCAATTAGTGCCTAAACGTTGTGAGTTTGAATCGCGCTTAGGCGAGATGTACTCGATACAACATTATGTGTTAAAGTTTGTCAGTGATTTGCGGTAGGTCTGTGGTTTTCTCCCTGCAATCCTTTTTTCTCCAACAATAACAGCCGCGATCTAGCTGACATTTTGGTGAATGTGGGGCTAAGCACCATAACCTTAACTCCTAACATTATAATTAACTACATACGAAGCGTTTCTGGAATAACCTGCATTAAGTACTCTCATATCCAAAAGATTGGAAAGAGATATAATAAATAAAAAAGTGTTGGGAGCAGGAATACCAAAGGGCATAAACAGGATAGCCAAAATCGGATGTGGTCACATATTCCTGATGGAGGAGAACTTTAGATTTAATAATAGTAACATGTAAATATATCTGATGAACTATGTCAGTGCCGTAACACTGACTACAGGAGGATGATAACATCAATTACTAATAGAGGTATAGACCCAGTGAATGAAAATTATATTTTTTAAAGAAATTTATAAATAGCAACTGTGATTGTTTACTTGACTTTTTTGGGAATAAGGATAACAGTATAGTTTATAATGTTTATTCATAATATTGATTATATTTTATTGTCAGTATCATACCGTTTTGGACTATTTGTGTCAAAAGTGACCATGGGTATGTTCCACTTTCGTAAACACTTCGCGGTCCTTTCCTCGTTCATGACTGATCACCAGGTTTGTAACTAGATTAACACGACGGGTGTCACTAGTGAGCAGGAACTGCTTACACTTCCGGAACACAGGAATTCATCCCCGGTTTTTAGTGGGGTTCGTGTTACTCGATCTTTAGTTTTATAGGTATGTTTTGTTGATATTTGTTTGTCCTTTTGTGCTTTTTCTTTTGGTCATTTTGTTGTCTGTTCTTCTGATTCTGATTACCTCCCTTTGGTATATTCAAACTCTTCTGTCTACTATATTAACTATTTAATTAATTTGTCTTGGCCAACAGTGGGGTAGTTTTTGGTTATTCATATTATTAATTGTTTTTTTTAAACTCAGTGGTTTAGAAATACAAGAGTTTATGCTCAAATAGAGGTTTTTTAAAATTTGTTTTGCTCTGTTAAACAAACTTCCAAGATTGCCGCCACCTCACAACTTAACTCAAAACAGATTTACACTAAACTTTACACAATATAATATAGCTGTACATCAATATCATAATAACACATTGTTAAAGAACATAATCTTAGACGAGAACAGTTTCACGGAATGTTATATATATAAACCCGACATCCGTTTTTAATATAAAATGTATAATCATATCGATATAGATGTATCCCCAACCCGCCCTTTCATAATTCAGTATGTTTGTGATCATTCGATTATTATGTATGAGTTTGTAGTACTTTCTTGGTTGTTTGACTTCCAGCACGTCATATAATTTTAAAATATATAAATTAGAGAGACAACGTTATAAAATTATTAATTATAGTCAATGATCTATCTATAACTTCTATGATGTTAACACTACATAGACGAATGTATGTGTAGATCAATAACAGTGGTTATCTCCCTTCTTTTAACACTACATACACGCATATATGTGTAGATCAATAACGGTCGTTATCTCCCTTCTGTTAACACTACATACACGAATGTATGTGTAGATGAATAACGGTCGTTATCTCCCTTCTGTTAACACTACATACACGAATGTATGTGTAGATCAATAACGATAGGGATCTCCCTTATGTTAACACTACATGTCGTAAAATATCAATATATGAACACATTTTACTTATACATGTAATATAGCAAGGTACCTCGTCATTAAAAGTATTTTTACAATGACAGAAATCAGAACAACTGTCTTTTTTCTCTACATTTAACGTTATTTTATCACATACAGAAGGGGAGTGAGTGATTGTTGTTTAGCGCCAATTCAGCAATTTTTCAGCTATATTAATAGCGATAACTAATTAATTTTCAATGAGATGATGATGATGTCCACTTTGTACTAGATCAACGAGCTGAGTTGGATTTATATAGTGCTAGTTTACTGAGAAAACAGTCCACGGGTAGACTTGTCGCTCCACCCATGCATATTATTCTGAATCTAAGCCAACCTGTCTTTGATATGTCTCCTTAATGATGCGTGCTTAGCGGAGAAGCAACACATACCAATTTCATAGTCTTTGGTTTGACCCGACCCCACGATCTACCACACTCGAGGCTAACACACTAACCATTACGCCACCGAAGCGGTTCGCATACACAAAGTATCTCGTTATTAACATATTAAGTTTTTAAGTAAACTCTCTAATAATCTTATCAAGTGTTGTAAGAGTATAAATGGAATGTAAAACATTCTTATACATAGATGGTTTGATTTCATCTATATCGTAGTGGTCAGTTATAGAGGTTGAGGAAACAGGAGTATCCAGAGAAAACCGACATGTTACTGACAAACTTGATCACATAAGGTAGTATTGAATACAACTCGCCATGAGCGGGATTCGAATTCACAACTTTAGTGATGACAGGCACTGATTGAATAGGTATTTGTAGTTTCAACTACCATACGATCACGCTGTCGACGACGGTCCCAATTATTAAATAGATATGATACATGACAATACAAAGCTGTATATTAATGGCCTGTTATGTTGATTAAACAACACACAGTAAGACTGATAATATATTATTTAATACTTTCAGAATTCAACGGTGGCACACTCTAATAAAAACATGATTACATTATAAAGAATGGATTACTCTAACCACCAACTACTTAAACAGAAAACACATAAAAAGATGCGAAGAGATAAAACTGATTGATGATTCAATTAAACTGAAATGTTTTGAAATGATCTTATAATGAAGAGTCTTTAAATATAATGTGCTATGAATATAAATAAAGCCATAATGTATGTGTGTATTTATATCTTACATGTGTCAAAACGCCATATGCGCTAGAGACACATGTTAATAGACACGTTTTACCATATAGAAATCCATGTCTTAATTTAATATGATTTTATTTTGTTTGAATATTGTAAATATGATATGATATATACTATCGTTGATATATTTTGTGACGATTGATTTCTCAGAGTAATATCACACCGAAGGCGAAGCAATGTGAGATGTGACATGCATGAGAGATCCGTTATGGGCAAAGCATATCAATGATGGTATGCTTGTGGATGATTTAGTGAGATGACATTAGTGATATCATTATAACGTCACATTAGAAAAGTTGAGATTTGGTTAATGCTACGCTAGTTGGTTGATAATATACAATTATGGCCTTCATAGGAGGTGGACATCCAGAATTGTCAACTTGTGAGGGTTGTTTTCCCGAGGGCTTTAGCCCGAGGGAAAACAACTCTCACAAATTGACAATTCTGGATATCCACCGACTAAGATGGCCAAAATCGTTTTATTAACCGAACAACGGTTTTTAATACTTGCAAATTATTTTGTTTTTAATTTTGTCAACACGGCAAGCTCCTCAGGGGAATAGTCATCAAAGTTGAGGATATCGGCATTTGTTTCCAGAAAATACTGCTGCAAACATTTGACTGCGGATTTCGTAGAACGTTTTGTGTTCTCGGCACACTTTTCAGAGAGGATTTTTGCTATTTCTTCCTCTGAACTAGCGGAAAACCGACCTGCTGTTGCCATATTTCCAACAAACAGACGATTTCCGGTTTGCCGTCATCGCAACCTAGCGGAAAAAATTGGGGTTGTCGAGGGTGACAATGCTATTACTTACCTCGCACGGTGAATTTTTGGGGTTGTCGACGGAAACGTCGCAATTGTCAAAGTCATGTGACCGCTGATCGGACCAATCATAGATACATATATATAGAGAGGTTTAATAATAAATATTATCTCGTGTAAAGATCGAAGGGAAATACATAAATCATACATAAATATAACTGTAATGTATAAGTGTAGATATCCTACATGTGTCAAACGTCACATGTGATAAACACATTTTATCATATTTCATGTCTTAAGATAATATGATTTGATTTTATTAGAATATTTTAATTATTGTATTGAATAAGGGTAATAACAAAATTACCCTAAGATTTCATAGATTCCTATATTTTGTAGTCCGGTGTTAGATTAAAAGTGTCTCAATTTTATATGATTTGATTTTATTTGAATATTGTAATCTAATATAAATATAACTAGTAATGTATTTGTGTGTGTCATAAATATGCCCTCTTAAATAAAGGGCAGCTCACCAGAATATATTCACCAAAGTTCAAACGCCCAGGTGTTGGAGATGAATCCACAACTAAGGTACACGTTCATCGATCTATGAGGGCCTGGTGGCTGAATGAGTTATGTAGTTGGGTTACATAGTAACTGATACAAGCCTATCACCAATACGGCGTTGGTTCGCGCCCAGGCATTTAAATTGCATAAAAGGGGGCACTCGAGCCGCATCCGCAAGTGATAAAGTTTACCAGTTGCTTGCCCATTGTCGGTGGTTCTCTCCTGGTACTCCGACTTCTTCCACCACTAAAACTGGTCACCATGATATAGATAAAATATTGCTGAAAATGGCGTTAAACACCAAAGCATCAAAATAAAATCAATATATAAGTGTATGTGATAGCCTTGTATACACCTTGTAGCCAGACATAGTTCTACGTCTTTATTTCTATCATTAGGTCGATGCTTATGCTGGTATCATCAGCTCAGTAGTCAACGATTCAGTACTGACATGGTTTATTGGACATACTGTTGCTTAAATTTACAGTTTCTAAATAATGTATTTATTAAACATACGGTCCCTCTAAGGCATAATGATCATTAGCCGATGTTTTGGTTAACATGTTTATGCCCTTGGTATTTTAGCTCTCAAAACCTTTTAAATTATTTGTTCTTCGATTATTTAGACTTTAAAATGTTATCACAGAAAGTATCGTACACACTAAGTTTGATATCTTCACCTTAAATTAGATAAATTGTATATAGACCTAACTCTGTCAAAGGCAGTTTATTTGAATCATTTATCGTTGTATATAGACCTAACTCTGTCAAAGGAAGTTTATTTGAATCATTTACCGTTGTATATAGACCCACCTCTGTCAAAGGCAGTTTATTTGAATCATTTACCGTTGTATATATATACCAACCTCTGTCAAAGGCAGTTTATTTGAATCATTTACCGTTGTATATATAGACCAACCTCTGTCAAGGGCAGTTTATTTGAATCATTTACCGTTGTATATATAGTCCAACCTCTGTCAAAGGCAATTTATTTGAATCATTTACCGTTGTATATATAGACCCACCTCTGTCAAAGGCAGTTTATTTGAATCATTTACCGTTGTATATATAGACCTACCTCTGTCAAATGCAGTTTATTTTAATCATTTATCGTTGTGTATTCACTACATGCTTACCAGTCATCGTCGTAACCCGATTGCTCGCCTCAAAAGCCAAGGTATAATCGATTTACTCAGGGATATTGGATGGTTAGTATTATCTGTAATTTCCCTAATGAACATCACACACTGAACTTGTTACTTCTTCGCTAAGCACGCAGTATTAAAGAGTAGGAGCAAAAACTGGTTGGCTCTGAATCAGAATAATGTGTCCGAATGGGGCGACATGTCTATCCGCGGACTGTTGTTTCTGTGAGCTAGCACTATGAAAATCTAACAAAGCGTACTGGTCTAGAACAAAGTGGATCAAATCATCATATTATTGAAAAGTAACTTATTCTCACCATGATATAGCTTAAAAATTGCTGAAATGACGTTAAACAATCACTAACTCAATCACTAACATTGAACTAAATTCAAGGAACTATAACGTATCAATAGAACCATAATGATAAGATCAAGATGAATTTAGGTATATAACTATTCCAGATCATTGGTTAAGAAAGTAGAGGTTGAACGAGAAACATTGAATAAAATCACGTACATCCTTAATATTCTGTAGAATTTAAAAAGTGAAATTGTGTATGCTAGACAAGAAGTATCAATACATATTCCTTGTGTTTTATATAAGGTATCAAGTTCGCTACAACACATAGCATTACCTTGCAGAATAAATACTACACGAATTAGAGATTAATTTGAGAGCAATAACAATAGCCAACAGTGCTGAAGTGGAATAACACGGCCACAGTTCAAATTGAAATTCAGCATATGAAAAGTTGAACAGACCGCCGGTAATGAGTACTTGGTAAGCAGGTGCTTCACTGGTAGCAGTGATAGCTACGACCATCTATGCAGCCAAAACAGAGATGTCAAGGAACACGATATCAAGCATATTTGCATGTCCAAATCCATGTTAAACTAGAAAAGACGGTTCTTACTGTAAAATCCTTGCAAGTCAATGTTACAAGACTTTTACCGGACTTGACTGTATATATGAGTAACACGACGGGTGTCTTGTAAGAAGCAGGTGTTCCTTGCCCTTCGCGAGCACCATCGTATTATGGTGATGTCCATGTTATTTTTTTGTATTGGTTTATTTGTGTTGTTGTTCTATTAAGTGTCTTAAAGTTCTGATATCCCTGTTGGGATGTTCGTTACAATTGCCGCTTAAAACGATGTTCTGTTGTTTTGTTTTTCATCGTCTAGTGTACCATGTGTTGTCAGTTTGTCTAGATTGTCTATTGTGGACTGCCCCCTCATTTATTTAGGTTTCACAGCCGTTGACGATTACATAATTTTGTTCATTTTATACGAATTTTCAATAGAAAATATGGACTACGAATGACCATGTTAATATTACCGTTATGTAAACTAATGTCTCAAATATTGTTCATATATATATTACCATCATCAAGCTGGTACTCCCTTACCTTTTGCTTTTCATGAGAACATCCTGCATGAAATCTTCCTCAAACAAATATTAAAGGAATAATTCGGTGAGAAGAGGAACACAGTTGGTACCCATATCAATGTCGACTATCTTGATAAACACCTACACCAACATCAACATAGTTGTTGCAAATAAAATAACTCGAGCATTTTGATTATATCAGTTTCATAGAACCTTTTGTTAGAATCAGAGTTTTACATCACAAAATAAGATTTACCTCTACCTAAAACAATGTATTTGTTTCTGCATTTAATGTCACTAAATACCATGGCTTTGCTAACATGGCTAGTTGTATAAGATTGCACTTATTGTTTTTGAAGCTAAAGCCAATTTGTTTCTGCAAATATTAATGCAATTGAAATACGATGATGACATCGCAATATGTTGTCAGTGGGCTACAAGGAAGAGGAGCTTGAAGATACCAAAGGGGTAGTCAGAATCCGTATATCGAAGAAGAATAGACAACACAATAGCCAATAGAACAACACACAAAAGGACAAACAACGTGTTAATCTAGTTACAAACCTGGTGACAAGTCATGAATGAAGAAAGGACCGGGAAGTGTTTTTAACAAGTGTAGCATATCAGTGGCCATTTGTGACAATGATATTCCATAACGGTCAAACATGTCATGTGTGCGACCGTAAAAGGAAGTGATGACTTCAACTTAACAAAGAGGAGCCCTTAGTTCAGTAGCTTCCTTGTTAGCAGCAACCCTCTATCAAGGAAATCCTGTTACCTGTATGTGTAAAAATTGCTGAGTTAGATTGCTGTCAAATAATAATAATAAGTATATATGTACCATCTACACACGCTTAGACATATGTCTTATGTCAATCTCTATAATTCCTTTACGAGACAAGGTAACACTTCGACTATTAAAGCTATCTTTATATATAGCGGATGTGGCCGAGTGGGCTAGAGCGCTGAACATAAGTCTAAAAAATTGGTGCTGCAGTGTATCAATTTTGTGAATTAATTGCCCGTCGAGGAAAGAATAAAAAAAATTGTCAGCTCAAATATCTAATTCTAAACCAGTGTTAAAATTATATCTCTGAGCTGCCAATTTCTTGCTATATATATGTATCACTCTACCACAAGTACATGAAATATAAAAGGAGTGAGAGATTGTTGTTTAGCGCCAAATGAGAAGTTTGTCAGAAAGAACAAACTATATCAGATGCAATAATTGGATGTGTGCTTTGTACTAAAACAATATGCTTAGTTGGATCTGTACTGTGCTTGTCCACTGAAATAACAGCCCGTGGATAGACAAGTGACTACACTCGAATACTTTATCGTGATTCCGAGT
>MJUT01012721.1:39978-52679 GCA_002080005.1 Gigantidas platifrons | reverse complement strand
AAGCAAAAAAACAAAACAAAAACAAAACAAAAACAAAGCAAAAAACAGAGAAAAAAACACAAACAAACCCAAACAAACAAACAAACAAACAAACAAACAGACAAACGACAAAAAAGAAAACTCGAGCATAATTCCGGTACCCCACAAGGGGAAGCAGTTCCGGCTTTAATAGTGGTCGGGTTACCATAGTAACAAACCTGCTATAACTTATATGATATATACTCCAGAACATAGCTGAAATACTGCTAATGTTGACCTTACTTACCAAACAATCCTCTGTAATAAAGTATAGAAGTTAAAATAATTAGTGCTCTTTGCGTTTACACGATTACTTATTATTCCTGAAAACAAAATGAAATTATAAGTCCCATTGATGGTGAACGTATTACTTCGGAACATACCATTTTTGGATAGCATAAAGCATGTGTTCGAATTATTATTATCATAACTCCATTTTAAGGAATGAATTTGCAAACTTTGGTATTTTGCATTCATGAAACATGCATATTTTAAAACAAGCGTTGTCATTTCAAAGCATTTATTAAGAAAATATTTTTAATGGCCAAAATAATAGGAGATGCATTAGTTAGAAATGACATGGGTGTAAATGAACATGAAAGACTATGTTCTATCATTTCACTCGGGTACATATTAAAGTACACGAACATATTTTAGTACGAAAGGATATGACTCCCAAACGAACATGAGAGACTACTTTCCATCATTTCATATATGTCGATTTCTTTTTTGGTATATTTGTATTACTCCTTTGATATCTGTCGCTTTCTCTTTTTGATGTCTTTTTATTACCCCTTTGATATCTGTCGATTTCTTTTTTGGTATATTTTGATAACTCCTTTGATATCTGTCAATTTCTCTTTTGGTATCTTTTGATAACCCCTTTGATATATTGAAACCTTCAAATTGTAGTTTGTTGTTTGATTTTCGGTCTTGCTTTATTTGTTTACCAAATCATAAACTTGAAGTACTAAGACATGAATCTGAGAAAGATAATTAAATTCGAAGGTTTTCACAATGTTTACCCTTCCCCAACAAATGCCTAGGATATCAATGGAATATAATTTTGATGTGTATCTTCACAATATGTATAATGGATTGAAAACAATAAGGGATAACAACTAAAAATTGAGGATATAAGTTGATTGTAGATATATAGGGTCTAACACCGGGAGAGGTGCAAGATAGTAAAATCTGTGACACCCGAGGGTAAGATTTAAATCGTATCGGACGAGGCTTGTCCGAGTCTGATACGATTTAAATCTTACCCGAGGGTGTCACAGATTTTACTATCTTGCACCTTTTACGGTGTTTGACTCTTTTTCTCAACCCTTTCTACCGTGTCAATGTTTGTTTACTTTTTGTGTAGTTTTGGCGCATTAATTTGCGAACCGTATCACAGGACCAAAATGCCACGTAATAAAATAAAACAAGATTTTCATTTTACAGCATTAAAGAGGTTCAATATAATAAAGTTAACAAACTTGTGATAGATTCTACAATAACAAAATCTTACACTTTTTACGATGTTTGCCCCTTTTTCTCATCTCTTTCTATCGTGTCAATATTTGTTTACGTTGAGAAATTATATAGAGTGCTCTCCCTTGTTCGGTAACTAACGTATCTAACGTAAATTAAAAAAAAATACCTCCTTTTTCACCAACGTCAAACAAAGTTTTTCCAGGCATTTATCGCGGTTGTAGTAGCATTTATATAATATATTTATAAAATACATTGTATTTTATTGTGAAATACATTTAAAATATTGCCAAGACACTATAAATCGACAATTTAATTCAACAATGGAAAACAATTTTGCGGGAAAAACGGCGTGTAGCTTGTCTTACCCTGGAGCCGGGGTAAGATAGACAAATCTTTTTCACCTAAATTAATGGACTACTTTATCCAAGGGGTGAGAAATATTCATCAAAATGTTCGAGTAAGATATTCCTTCTTTTACAGTACTTGTTGAAAAATACTCAATATTAAAAAGCTAAGGAAGCTGTCAGATTACCTCAGTGTAACAAGAACAATGCCACCCACTAAAACTGATCCAATGAAGGCTTCATCCCTATATATACTACAGTATAATTATCATCTGACTTTGGGGCGCCTGTAAGAACAAATACATGTATGTGTATTACAGAAAGTGAAATCAGATACCAAACTTAGGAAGCAAAATAGGATGAAATAATTCTAATTTCATCCCGAAAAAACGTGGACTGCCATGACATAGCAACACTATTAGGAAGATAAATAACATGGACTGCCATGATATAGCAACACTATTAGGAAGACAAATAACGTGGACTGCCATGACATAGCAACACTATTAGGAAGACAAATAATGTTGACTGCCATAAAATAGAAACAATGGTAGGAAGCCAAAAAACGTGGACTGCCATGATATAGCAGCAATATTAGGAAGACAAATAACGTGGACTGCCATGATATAGCAACACTATTAGTAAGACAAATAACGTGGACTGCCATGATATAGCAACACTATTAGGAAGACAAATAATGTTGACTGCCATAAAATAGAAACAATGGTAGGAAGCCAAATAACGTGGACTGCCATGATATAGCAGCAATATTAGGAAGACAAATAACGTGGACTGCCATGATATAGCAAAACTATTAGGAAGACAAATAACGTGGACTGCCATGATATAGCAACAATATTAGGAAGACAAATAACATGGACTGCCATGGTATAGCCGCAATATTAGGAAGACAAATAACGTGGACTGCCATGATATAGCAGCAATATTAGGAAGACAAATAACGTGGACTGCCATGACATAGCAACACTATTAGGAAGACAAATAACGTGGATTGCCATGACATATCAACACTATTAGGAAGACAAATAACGTGAACTGCCATGATATAGCAACACTATTAGGAAGACAAATAACATGGACTGCAATGATATAGCAACAATATTAAGAAGACAAATAATGTGGACTGCCATAAGATAGAAACAATGGTAGGAAGACAAATAACGTGGACTGCCATGACATAGCAACACTATTAGGAAGAAAAATAACGTGGACTGCCATGACATAGCAACACTATTAGGAAGACAAATAACATGGACTGCCATGACATAGCAACACTATTAGGAAGACAAATAACATGGACTGCCATGATATAGCAACAATATTAGGAAGACAAATAGCATGGACTGCCATGACATAGCAACAATATTAGGAAGACAAATAACATGGACTGCCATGACATAGCAACACTATTAGGAAGACAAATAACGTGGACTGTCATACAATAGCAACAATGGTAGGAAGCCAAATAACGTGGACTGCCATGACAAGCAACACTATTAGGAAGACAAATAACGTGGACTGCCATGATATAGCAACAATATTAGGAAGACAAATAACATGGACTGTCATGGTATAACAACAATATTAGGAAGACAAATAACGTGGACTGCCATGATATAGCAACAATATTAGGAAGACAAATAACGTGGACTGCCATGATATAGCAACGATATTAGGAAGACAAATAAGGTGGACTGCCATGACATAGCAACACTATTAGGAAGACAAATAACGTGGACTGCCATGATAGAGCAACAGTTTTAGGAAGACAAATAACGTGGACTGCCATGATATAGCATCCATATTAGGAAGACAAATAACGTGAACTGCCATTATATAGCAACAATATTAGGAAGACAAATAACATGGAAGACAACTAATAACAAAAAAAAAAAACACTTGTCTGGAACAGTTCCAATATCCAACTTAAAATCGTAGAAGGACGCAATATTGTTACCCCTAGCACAACAATACATAAGCACTGAATTTCCTGATCTTGTAAATACACGTCAATAAAAAGTGGCGGAGTTAAGCTAGTTTTTGTTTATCGAAGCAAACACAACAACAATAGAAGCTGTCTTCGCTAGATGAAATGAACGCATAAAGTATATGTATTTATTTAGAAATATTTTCTGAAATCTTGAAACCTGTATGATGGCGCTTTCAGCTATCCAATATTCCATTGTCGCCATTAGGAATTGATCGATGAATATATAATTCCAGTGACTTAAATAATTGCAGGTCAATCTCCCAAAAAAAAGCAACACAACTGGTGCCACTGGTTGAGCAGTAACTGGTTACTCTTCCGAATTGTTAGTGTTCCTCAATCTTTAGGTTTCTGTTTAATGTTTTGTTGATCAGTATTTGTCTTCTTCTTTATTTTTCGCTATTGCATTGTCATGTCTTATTCGATTTACGGCTTTTGACGTTCTCTGTGGTATCATACAACTTGTTCTTATAGTCAACACGACAATTGAGAACTTCTAAAACATGTCAATATTGGTCTGTATACCTAATAAATGACAACCGTCTCCATTAAGACCATCAATACAACCGTATGTACAATGTCCGTCATGTCTGTTACATATCTTGCTGAAACATTTATCACAGTGTGATTCACAATTGACACCATACCTACCTGTGTTACATTCTGAAGAAACAGAAAATTGATGTTGACACAGGTACTGGTCATAGCAAAGCATGCACAATGTTTACCATACATGATCAAGATAATTCTAGACACGCGTCAATCGCAAATATCTTCATGTTTACATTTTTATTTCAAGATCACCGGCGGAATCTGATGAACGTTTTGTGAATTAATGATGCATTTATCCGGTTATTTGATCGTTTTCAAATACAGCAACTGACAAATGTTATAGGAAATACTGTGTGCAACTACCTGCATTTTATATACTTGCTTAAGACAAACGCAAGTCGTACATGAGTCAAGGTTTGACAATAAAACAGCTTGGTAATTTAACTATCATTATAAATAGTCATGCTTGTTAATGATGCGTTTCTATTATTGTCTTATATAAATATATTTGTTCTTTATTCTAGCTGGGAATATACATTCGCCCTATGTAATTTAGCAATTCAAGCAGTGCCTCATTTTAGTAACAGCATAAATTCAAGCCTAGAGTTGGCACTTTTCTCTGTCACTGTTTATGCAGCCCCTGATCCTGGGGAGTGAGTGTTCATATTTGATCTCTGTTTTTACGGTTTTCTGATTGCATCTTTTGTTTTTGTTTTAAATAAATAAATTTGACGCTTTAACGACTTTTTTATACCTTAGGAGAACGAATTAAATTTGTATTTGTGTGTTAATGATATCGATTTTGCCTCTCTCTTTGATTTAGATATTGGATTTTGGAATTGTTCCGTCAGTGTAGTAATTTGTTGCCATTTTTGTCATTTTATTAATAAGCAGACAACAATCGTCTTGGACAATGTCCATCACAGACAATTGTCAGTAAGTACGATGACAGAGACAAACCTACCTTTCTTAAGCTTCCGTTGGCCAACAAAGATCTAGTTTTCATGCAGATAAGCAACATGACTCATCAAACTCAGTCAAAGTTCTGAAATTATATAAAGACACAACCTTTTACTCGGGTTAACTTTTATTATTATTATTTGCTTACTTAAATTCGGGTAAACTTATAATACGGCACTTACTGGAATTGATCATATACATAGTAAATGTTAATTCATACGCTATACATACCTATGTTGCAGGTAGTTCTTATATATCCACATTGACACCCACCAGGAGGACATATACCAGTTATAGGTTCACATGGCTGGTTATCACAACGGCAAGTTTCCGTGCATTTATATCAATATTTTCCTGATGCATACGCTGTCAAAACAGTCGTAAAATATTCAATAATGTTGATGTTAGCATGTTAGTAATTGTATTAAATCTTTGATATGTTTGTGTTTTTCTACGTCCTTTCAAAATGTTAAATGGATTAGCGGAATATAACGAGATTTCTTAGCTGTAATTATTTGTTTATTTGTTTGTTTGATGGTGTTTAACGTCATTTTCAACAATATTTCAGTTATATCGTGGAGGTCGGCTTATTGGTGGATGAAATAGGAGAATCCAGAGAATACCACCGACCTTCCGCAAATCACTGACAAACTTTATAACATAATGTTTATCAAGTACACCTTAGCCATGGACGGAATTCAAACTCAAGCATTAGTGGTGATATGAACTGATTGCACAGGTCGATGTAAATCCAACTCTTACAATCACGACCACGACGACCCTATTAACTGTAAAGGAAGCTACTTAAAATCAACGGATATGAATATAAACGGTTCAAATGAGATAATTAAGGAAACCATAATCATCAGGTTTCCGGTTTATTCAGGGTTCGGTTTACACTAGATTAACTGTATCAAGTGGATCGTGTAATTAAACGACCGGGTTAGCACCTTTCTGCTTGTTTTAAGTCTGTTTCATACAGATAAATACACATAGCTACTAGAAATGTTTCATTCTGTACGTGTAGGCACAGTCGGTACCACACGGATAGCTACTGTGTGTTGACAAACACGTGTACCAACCATGTCCAATTTATAGTCAATCAAAATATCGGGCATTTTTTATGATTTCAGTTTCATAGAACTTTTTTATTTTAATAAGATATTTTTTGTTTAAACAAAATAAGTAATCAAGTTAAGCTTTCCTTACATCTATGACAATAGTTTCCATCTAGTCCTATTTTACAACCATCTGTACATACACCGGTGTCAGTATCACACATATCATTTAGATAGCTATCTGAATTACAGCCCCACACACAGCTTCCTTTACCGAGATAACAGTGTCCACTGATACAGTTAACATGACAGGGCTTACTACAGTCTGTACCCCAAAACCCCCTATACACAATATTGCTTTATTGTATAAATAACAAATATACATTTTGCACATAACTGATGCGAGTATAAAGTTATACGTTTTAATATATTTTTCACACGAGTTGTTTCCTTTACGACGGATAAACTGGTTCTCTATCTAACACAAACAATGCAAAGTACGACGAATTTCTGTAGAATTTTATCATAATTTATAGATATTTGAACCTTGTAATAATCATAGGATAATCTTACAGCAAATGGAAAGTTCATAATGGTTCTGGTGGTATGACTTGGCTCAGATGGTATCACATGACACGAATGGTACTTCACATTGTTCCGATGATACTTCATATTTGCGAAAATGGAAAGACGAGGCAATGGATTAATGGTTTTCATATTTATTGTATAAAATAACAAATGAACTGTTGTGGTCGTGATCGTATGGTAGATGGATTTACAACTACCTTTGCAACCAGTGCCTATTACCACGAACGTGAGTTTTGTGCCCAATATTGTCTGTGTCTCTGAATTGCCCATTTTTATCGCCTCTTCGATTCTCTGTATAATGTGTAAGCATTATATATAATTATACTGTCAGAAGGGATTTCAATCAATTTTCAACGGATGGGAGAGTGTGTCTTTGAAAGTGACCATCAATTTGTGCTGTGCTGGAGTTGGTGATATACAAAATGCATTCCACAAGATGTTGTAAGCTACAGATATAAGTATACACAACTATATATACCTTTAACCTGAATATTACATATGTAGCTATGATCCAGTTGTGACGAATCAAGCCCATGCAATATAGCAATATCCACATGTTGTAGATATGTCGCATATTAATATACCTTGTACCGCCTATTCATACCAATATGGTCAAAGCTCAGGTTGTATGCACCGGTCTATTGGACTATCAGCATATTAATATACTTTGTCCCACTAACTTATGACAATATGGCCAAAGACCACGTGTTGTAGACCGGTTTATTGGGCCATTAACCCATTACCCACATGCTGGCTGCATCAACATTTATTTTAATGATACTTAGTCTTAAATTATTAAAGTTATTCTGTTTAATACAGATTGGAAATTAAATGGAAATACAAAAAAACTTATTGTCATTACGGTAATAAATCTTGACTGTCGTGATGTATACAGTATCAACAGGAAACGTCAATATCCACCATGCAACGTACTGTATTAGTTTATAAATTGTGGTAGCACATGATGCACCGTTGAAATAATACGTCATTCAACCAGTAATACCTAAATCTGCTGTCATATTCATGTCGAAGTATTTCGAGTAATAATCTTATTTTTGTGAAGCAGTACCATTAAATGCTATGTTTTCTATTTAATGATATAACATTAGATGTTAGGTTTATGGTGTTTAACGCAACTTTCAACAATATTTCAGCTAAATCGTGGCGGTCAGTTTATTGAGGGAGGAAACCGAAGTATTCGGAGAAAACCACCGATCTGTCGCAAGTCACTGACACACTTTATCACATAATGTTTTATCGAGTGGTGATAGGCACTAATTACACAGGTAGGTATAAATCCAACTACACGATCACGACAGCTACGGTCCCTATACACCATTATCCTCAACAATATATTTGTATTACAGGGGACCAATATAAAGACCGACAATACATTTTATTAGTTGCAATTTCGTGCCTGGAGTGAGCAACTTACATTTATACGGAACGTTTTGTGGACAATTAATACAAAGGGTAAGTCACTGAGAACAATACCACCCTAAGGGTGTAACGACGACATTGGTTGTGAATATATTTCACCAGACTACACCTGTAGATCATTGGATGTGATGGATGTTTCTGCTCCGCCATCTGGTGTATACCAAACGATGGTCATCTATACTGTTTCATTAAATGACATTATGCTATTTCAAAGGATATATTGGGAGAGCATAACATTCGAACGACATTCTTTTCAAAACTGCATTTCGTGTTCAACTCCTGCTTGTAAGACGTCATTTCAAATCCGAGTAAAAATCAACACAAGCTTAAAGAAAAGTGTGAAGCTACTACAGGGGTTATCAAGGGAGCGTTAACCGGAGAAGGTCAGATAATATAAAGGTCAAAAGAAATAGGACAAAAGAATAAAAACGGACTGTAACACAGTACACAGAAAATTAAAGATTGAAGCTACTACGGGGGTTATCAAAGGGGCGATAACCAGAGAAGGTAAGATTATATAAAGGTAAAATGAAATAGGACAAAAGAATAAAAACGGACTGCAACACAGTACACAGAAAATTAAAGATTGAAGCTACTACGGGGGTTATCAGGGGGCGATAACCGGAGAAGGTAAGATTATATGATGGTCAAAAGAAAAGCTACTACAAGGGTTATCAAAGGGGCCATGAACGGAGAAGGTCAGATACTATGATGGTCAACAGAAAAGCTACTACAGGGATTATCAATGGGAGGGGGTTAACCGAAGAAGGACAGATATGGTCAAAAGAAAAGCTACTACCGGGTTTATCAAAGGGCGATAACCGGAGAAGGTAAGAAAATAAGATGGTCAAAAGAAAAGCTAATACATGGGTTATCAAAAAGGCGATAACCGGAGAAGGTCAGATAATATGATGGTCAAAAGAAAAGCTACTACAGTGGTTATCAAGGGGGCGTTAACCGGAGAAAGACAGATAACATAAAGGTCAATAGAAATACCACTAATAAATTGCTGATGCTATTAACCTAGGCATTTGCCTTCATGAAACTTCAGCTAAACTAATATAATTCTGTGCTAAAGATCAACCTAACCACTATTTATGGGAGGAAAGTGAGCGGTCCTGTATTTGTGTGTTAGTCATATTGATTTTTCCTCTTTCTGATAATTTTTTTTTGTCTATTGGATTTTAGAACTGGTCCGAAATTATATATATTTTCTGCTTTTAACTTAATTATTGAATTTCTTTTGTATTGTTGATATTGGTTGAATTGTTGATTATTACTGTTTAAACTTTCTTTTATATTGTTGATATTGGTTGAATTGTTGATTATTACTGTTTAAACTTTCTTTTGTTTTGTTGATATTTGTGGAATTGTTGATTATTACTGTTTAAACTTTCTTTTGTTTTGTTGATATTTGTGGAATTGTTGATGATTAATATTTAAACTTTCTTTTTTTTATTGGTGTAATTGTTGATGATTAATATTTAAACTTTCTGTTGTATTGTTGATATTGGTAGAATTGTTAATTATTACTGTTTAAGCTTTTTTTTGTATTGTTGATATTGGTAGAATTGTTGATCATTAATATGTAAACTTTCTTTTGTATTTGATATTGGTGGAATTATTGATTATTACTGTTTAGACTTTCTTTTTTATTGTTGATATTTGTGGAATTGTTGATTATTACTGTTTAAACTTTATTTTGTTTTGTTGATATTTGTGGAATTGTTGATGATTAATATTTAAACTTTCTTTTGTTTTGTTGATATTGATGGAATTGTTAATTATTACTGTTTAAATGTTCTGTTGTATTGTTGATATTGTTGGAATTTGAACACTAGCTACTCGAGGGATTGTGTGAATCAGATGTGGATTCTGAAGATCTGTTAGAGTGGATATAATCTAGGTCCCTCTCCTGCAATAGCATTAAAACGTTTGACTTTTCTACCCTCTACACGACTATCCCATATTCTAAGCTGAAGGACAGATTAAGGGAGTTGGTCCAAATCTGTTTCACAAAAAGGAATGGCTAACGTAGATACATATACCTTCTACTGGTAATGGACAAATTTTGTTTTTGTAAAGAAATACCACTTTGATTCTACCAAAAAGTTATCTGAAACTGATATCATCAACATGCCCGAGTTTTTTATTGACAAAATATTTGTTATCTTTGGCGGACGTGCTTTTCAACAGGCAGTCGGCATACCTCTGGGTACGAACTGTGCTCTTCTTCTCCCCGACTTGTTCCTTTATTCGTATGATGCAGACTTCGTCCATGGGCTTCTCAAGAAAAACAAAACGAAGTTATCCGATGCGTTAATATTACTTTCCGCTATATAGATGATGTCCTTTCACTAAATAATTCTAGGTTTGGTGATTTTACTGATCGGATATATCCCATTTATCTTGAAATAAAAGATACCACAGATACAGATAGGTCTGCTTCATATCTTTACCTACACCTCGAAATTGACAGTGAAGGGCGGTTAAGTACGAAACCGTACGACAAAAGAGATGCCTACAATTTCCCCATTGTGAATTTCCATATCTATGTAGCAACATTCCAGCAACACCTGTATATGGAGTATTTATGTCTCAGTTGATACGATATTCCATAGCTTGTGGTTCCTATGGGGTTTTTCGTGATAGATGGTTGCTGCTATCAAGCACGCTACTGAACCAAGAGTTCCTCTTGGCTTAAGTGCAGTCATCACTTTGAATGTTTTACGGTCGGTACCATGACCTGGTTCGCCGCTATCAAATATCTGTCACAAATGACCACGGATATTTTCCAGTTGTCGTAAACACTTTCCGTCCCTTTCCTCATTACTGACTTATCACCTAGTTTGTAACAAGATTAACACGACGGATGTCACTAGTGGAGCAGAAACTGCTTACCCTTCCGGGGCACCTGAGTTCACCTCCTGCTTTAGTGGGGTTTGTGTTACTTGGTATTTAGTCTTATATGTATGTTTTGTAGATCGTTGTGAAACATAATTTGCAAGATCACCTATGCGTGACGGTTCTAATAACAAATACATGATATAGGAAGTGTAAATGTCTATATAAGTATATACAATAAATCATGCTAGTCCCGATACACCGATTAGTGTGTAAATGATACCTTCGGGACTAATAGTTCACCAGCATAGGTATTGACCCAGAGATATAAAATTGAACCTTGAATAAACAGGAATACTGCATGAACCGAACAATAAATAAGTCTCAATACAAAATATTGTTTGTTAATGTTACCTGTATCAACCGAATACCTGTCTATTCTTAATGCAAATGTTGTTCCCATGTTCAGTTTAGACATCACTAAATTTTGCAGGTTAACATTGAGGAGCAACAACCCCATTATGCATATAGCACCCCACAATTCCTTGAAATATCCCTATTGACAGTGGATAACATTGCTGATATAAAGAGTTCCCCCCCTTTTTGTCAGTTTGTGGTATTTGTGTCGCTCAATATTATGTTTTTTGTTTGTAATTGTTGTCTAAGTTATTATTTATCTTTCTTTGTTCTTTTACCTCTGGCCATTGTATTACAGGGGATTTTTTTTTCGATATACAGCTTCTGATTACCACTTTGGTATTTTCACACTTTTCTTGCCATGTACTTTTTTCATTTCACGTAAACTAATTAATTATATAATACCACATATTTCTACTTCACATAGTTCTAATATCGCATAATCACTGTATCCATGAGGGTTATAGTCTGACATCTCATTCCGTTCATTATATATAATAACATACTGTCCCAAATGGTTACAATTGACATTATGTAATACGCTGGGAAATTCTGGCCCCTCGTGAAGGTAGCAAAGATAGACATTATTTCCGCAAGTCGTCCCGGTGCTACAAATATTTTAGATAAGTAAACGTTAGAGAAAACCGAAGGAACAATGAAGAATAGACAAATTGGCAACACGACACATGACGATGACAAACAAAACATAAAACACAACACAGAAAACCAAAAAGATGGGCAATATGGAGCCAACCGAAAATGGGGGTTGACACCTGGCGCCCGCAAAGGACAAGCCTCCCACAAGACACCCGCCGTGTTACTCACATAGTCAATATGTCTTGTACAACACTATGCGCAAGCACAACTTTACAAACGACTCTTGTTATTTTGTTTGTATTAATTAGACACATCTAACTAAATACCATATGTAAAATATAACCCACAAGACGATGTGAACTGCAAGAATCACTACATACACAATGTTGCATA
>MJUT01012721.1:22259-35685 GCA_002080005.1 Gigantidas platifrons | reverse complement strand
TGTGTGGCCATTGTGCTGTCTTTTCTTTTGTTATTTGTTGTGTGGTCATTGTGTTGTTTGACCTTCGATTTACGGTATCTTCTACTTATTCTTATATATATGCTATTCCATGTAACACTCATATTTGATATTTCAGCTACAAATTATACTGCAGTATACACAGGGGTTGGAACCCTCTTTGTTACTGCTTTAATGAGTGTCATTATTGTTCTGGCTGTTCTGAAGTATGAAGTAATTATCTTAACTTATTTCCTCTGTATAATTCCCGATACTAATGTTCTACATTTCACTCGGTTCTGGAATAACCTGTATCAGGTACGACATGCGCCAAAAATGCTTTTAGAACAAGGACACCAAAATGCCTAAACAGGATAGCTGAAATCGGCCAAGACCGCCTGTGACTGAGGGAGGAGAACTTTAACTTTACAATCTCTAAATAAAACTATTCATAAAAAAAAGTGACCTTAGTCGATTTTGGCTATCGTGTTTAAGCTCTTCTGTGCTCCCAAAACTTAAATTTTTTTGGCTTTCTATTTTTTTCTATTTTGAGTGTACCTGATTAAGGTTATACCAGAAACGCGTTCTACGCACTAAAATCTAGGCTTTTATTGTTACATAAATTGAGGAGGAGTTGTAATATTAGGTTTATTTATGATTATTTTAAATATAGAAGAAATAAAAAAGTACAAATCAACAAAATCGACGCATAACGAGAGAATTTGAAAACGATACGTTCAGTAACGATTATTCAAATACTGGTAAGTTTACATCTGACGCAGACATTAATAGTAGGTTAATATAGACCACACCAAAATGTCGAAAAACAACATGGTTAATGCTCACTTTATTTATTTACACATAGTTATATCTAACACGACTAATCTGTATTAGTAACATGACATGTGTCTTATAAGATGTAGGAAATACCTACCCTTCACGAGCACATGGGTACACCCCGGGGTATTTTGTACGGTCCCTGGTACTACTCTTTTTATGGTGTTGTGTTGTTGCCCATGTTGTCTTTATTGTTGTTGTTTTCTTGTTTTGTTTGTTCTGTGTCCAATATTGCCAATGTCTCTAGGTTGTCCATTCTTGATTAACTTTTCGGTGTTTTCTAATGTTAACCTATGTGTCTTACTGACATGTATATCTTGAGATATTATTCTTAGCATCTGATATTCAATTTGGCAGTGACAATCGTATGGAGTATGTAAACAATTTTAAAGAACTTAATCACTAACAAAAACAAACAAGATTATGCTTATGCATATTGTAATATTTTACCACAAAGTAGATATCATAATCATTTCTTCTACTGTAACTTGTTCTCGTCCTGATATAGCTAAACATTATTATTTAACTCCAATTCACCACCCTTCAGTTATATCATGACTAGAATAAGATATATTAGATGAAATGCTAATGGCATCCGCTATGTACTAAATCAATGCGGTTAGAAAATGTGTGCTAGCTCCCTGAAACATCAATCACCGGATAGACAACCAGTCGTTGTTATTTCCTTTTAATGCTTAGCAGAGAAGCAACAGACGCCAATTTGATAGATGTTGATATGACCAGACCGGGGTTCGAACCAACGATCTACTGCACTCCAGACAATCACGCTAACTATTACACCACTGAAATGGTTTCAAATTAACTAGATAACGTACATAAGTGTACAACTATATCACTGGTAATCTAATTATATATATAACAATTGTGTTGTTACAGGTGCTAGCAACGTAGAGACACATTATGTAGACACCATTCCTGTAACTCAAGAACAGCCTTATGATTCCATATAACAAAGATTTCGAAAAAATAAAACGCTAGTGGTCATGCATAGTGGATTGAGTTATACATTTATTAGGAACAAACATGGAATTGGAATAATAGTTCGACGCATAACCAATCTAAAGAACAGATATGTTACAAATATATTTTACAATATCGTGTAAACGAAATTGCTGTAAATTATTGCTTTTTTTAATATATAAGCTTAATCGTCACATTGTAATAAATTGCAATATATATTATTAAAACTTATGATGCATGTTCAAGTTCATTAACACCATGCATGATACATCTGAACAATTCCTCATTTGGCGTAAAACAATGATCACTCACATTCAAATATTAGGGGACCGGAACACGACAGTGGACGCTTAACGACACTTACAACAATATTTCATGGAGGTCAGTGTTATTGTTAGATGAAACTGCAGTACCCCAATCTGCTGCAAATCCCTGATAAGTAGGGGTCAGTTTTATTAGTAGATCAAACCGGGGTATACCAATCTGCCTCAAATTACTCACAAGTGACTTTATTTCATAAGTAGATGAAACTGGAGTACGTATATCTGCTGCAAATCACGGACAAACTTTAAAACACATGCTACAGAAACATTAAGTAACATGGTTAACCGAATTAACACCCTCAAATTCAACATTATAATTGCCAGACTTGTCTATTTTAAGTGAAGTAATTTTTTCCCATTAATTAATTTGTGCATCACATTCATTGTAGAAAGTGCAATAACTGACGCACGATGTTTTCGTGGTCGTTTTTATATAATATATGTATACAGGTTATATTTTTATAACATATATCTATACAGGCTGTATTGTTGATAGATATATTGGTGTGAATAAAAAAAAATGTATTACACATTCTAATTTATTATGAAATCTAAGATAATGTTAATTGCAAGTGAAATTATACTTTTTATGTAGCCTCATCATTTCCCTCGGATAAAAATAGATCCTGACAGGTGTCCGGAAAGTGATATCACCCTCGCAATGTATAAACATAGATGGGGAAAAACGGGACTTTTGCTATCCTAACGAATTCGTTCATTCGTTGTTCAATAACCAATGAGATTGCGGTTTACATTTGCTTTTCGGATGAATCATAAACAAACCGCTCAACATGACGATTCCGTTCTTAGTAGATAACAATATAACATTTTCATGAAATAAAACAATAATCATCCAATCAAACTAAAGCATTTTCATACGTCTTGTACTAAAATGCAATAAAATATCAACTTTACTTTGTTTATGACGTTTTAACCGAACACTGCCTGTGTGAGTATAAATATTGTTCTTGCAATAAAATTGACCGCTGAGAAAGGCGAAATGTCTGGAACAAAATGTAATGTTTTTATTTATATTATTCATATATTAACATTAAATACAGCTAAACCTACCCATGAGGTCACCTCTATTAAGCAGTCATCTGCATTAATATGTCATTTTTTCTTATCCCGTCATAGAAAATTATATGTGAATTGAACCTCTTTTAAGTGGTCAACTGTCATATAAGACCACTTGTTATCTTTCTCCCAAAGGTGACCTCATAAAAAAGGTTTGACCTTATATATAGTCGTGTGTGATATATATACATGAATAAGCAATATAGTTTACAGGATAATTGGATCAATTCTACATCACTTTGCAAGCCAGGAAAGACATGAATGTAATCCAAAGAAGAAATGCATATCGTTTTAACATACTTTGACCGTTACTTGTTGGTCTACATCATTTGGCAAACCAGCAAGTTAACAATATACAGGAATGTAATCAAAAGAAGAAATCCATGTGGTTTTTACGAACTTTGACCTTCACTTGATGGTTTACATCATTTGGCAAACAAGCAAGTTGACAATATACAGTAAAGTAATCCAGAAAAGTAATCCACTTGGTTTTAGCGAACCATGACCTGAACTTGCTGGTCTATGTTGACTATTGTCTGCATTGGCTAAAATAAATAAGAAAATAATGGGTTATGGTGTTTAGCGCCTCTTTCAACAATAGTTTAGCTACATGTATACCTTGTGGCGCTTACTTTTATTGGTAGAATAAACAAGGGTACCCGGAGGAAACCACAGACTTACAAAAAATCACTGAACATTTTATCGCATACAATTGTATTGAGTACACCTTGTCATGAGTGGGACTTGAACTCACATGGTTAATAGTGATAGCCAAAAGCAAAAGGATAAAAGGACAAAAAATAACTACAAAACATTTTACATAAAACTAAAGATCGAGTAATACAAAGCCAAAGACACAGAACGAAGAAAACCAATGCGAAAAGTAAAACAGAGAAAACTAAAACGTTGAGCAACACGAACTCCACCAAAACCCGGAAGTGAACCCAGTGCTCAATAAGGGTCAGCAACTCCTGCTTCTTATGGGACACCGGCCATGTTACTCATATAGTCAAAACGTATTTGACACAACTGTAGGCAAGCAAATACAGGTAACATAAGTTGGTAAAAGCCGAATGCTTTAAAATTGGAAATAGAGATATACATTAAGACCTGTAGAACATATTTAAATATGTATTTACAATATTTAGCACATATCTAGGGATGTTACACAAAATGACATTACTCTAATTTATATGACCCTCCAGTTTGAAAATAAATGATGATAAAATTTGAACAAAATCAAAAGATTTTTCATATAAAACATATTTTTGTTTCTGTCATAAAAAATGTCTGCTTCGGGAATAACATAGTCGTACCTTAAATGTTAATTCTAATGTAGATGCTTAATATTCCTGGTTTGTAATTTTCATGGCATCAATTCAACGGTTGAAACATCGTGATATTCCTTAGCCGATTACCGCTTACGTCATCTTGTCAATATTGTGGCAATACACATATATACACAGGATTACATTAGAATGGAGATAACTTTATTGCATATGAAAATTTCACGGCATCAATTGTCGATTTAATGGTGTAATGTTTACATAGCGAATTCCTCGGTTGAACTAGCATGAGCTACTTTTAGAATGTCAGCTGATTACCACTTACATCATCTTGTCAATAAAGCGGCAATACACATGTGTGTTTAAATAAACATGAGAACATGAAACAGTATAATGGAGATAACCGTATTGTATTTGACAATTTCACGCGTCGCCAGTAAACTCAATTTGCGACCATCAAATCTTCAATTGATGCCGTGAAATTGTCAAATATAATACAGTTATCTACTAAATTATCGTCTTCTAAACCTAACCTATAAACACATTTTCATTAAAGCTTTGATGTAAATCATTTTTTGCGACTACAGAGATATAAAGACATACTGTATTGTGTGGTATATGAGTTTGTGGTGAGACACAATATATTTTCAGGGGTTCTCCTTTCCCATAAAAGAAGCCACATGGCCAGGTAATCTTCAGCATTTTACCACACTCAGATTTATTTTTCTCATAGCATTGCCATACTAGATAAATGTTTTCTTTCTTTAGTGCCCCTACATCCGTGCGATGCGAATCCTGTCAAAACAATGGCACGTGTATTCATATGTCCGGAGACCTCTATAACTGTGATTGTCCAACAATGCATACAGGGCTAAATTGTGATGGTAAGTGATTCATGTTGTCCCAGGGCAGGCCAGTTGGTACGTGGACAATGGTATATGTGTTCCTATTGTTGGTGACTTCTATAACTTTGAATATCCAGCAATGTACACAGGGCTAAATTGTGATGGTAAGTGATGCGTGATGTTCTATGACTGGTCAACTGGTCAGGATTACATGTATTTGTATGGCTGGTGACCTCTATAACTGTGATTTTCCAGCAATGTACATAGGGATAAATTGTGATGGTAAGTGATGCATGATGTCCTATGACAGGTCAACTGGTAAGGCATACATGTATTCCTATGGCTGGTGACCTCTATAACTGCGATTATCCAGCAATGCACACAGGGATACATTGTGATGGTAAGTGTGGCATGATGACCTATGACAGGTCAACTGGTGAGGAGTACATGTATTCCTATGGCTGGTGACCGTTATAACTAAGTTTCCAGCAATGTACACAGGGATAAATTGTGATGGTAAGTGATGCATGATGTCATGTGATAGGTCAACTGGTAAGGAGTACATGCATTCCGGTGGCTTGTGACCTCTATAACTGTGATTGTCCAGTGATGTACACATTGCTAGATTGTGATGGTAAGTGATACATGATGTCATATGACAGGTCAGCTGGTAAGGAATACATGTAATCCAGTGGCGTGCGACCTCTATAACTGTGAATGTCCAGCGATGTACACTGGGTTAAATTGTGATGGCAAGTGATGTGTGATGTCCTGTGGAAGGTCAGGTGGTACGGAATATGTGCATTCCTATGGCTTGTGACCTCTATAGATGTGATTGTCCAGCAAGCTAAAATGTACACAAACTAAATTGTGATGGTAAGTGTTGCCTGTTGTCCTATGACAGATCAACTGGTAAGGAGTACATGTATTCCCATGGTTGGTGACCTCTATTAATGTCCAAAAATGTACACGGGGCTAAATTCTGATGGTAAATGATGCATGATGTCCTATGGTCAACTGATAAGTTGCGCACGGGTATTCCTATGGATGGTGATATCTTTAACTGTGATTGTCCGGCAATGTACACAAACTGAATTGTGATGATAAGAGGTGCATATTGTCCCGTTGCAGGTCAGCTGGTAAGTGATACATGCGTTTCTCGTACATGTCAAGCTCATAACTCAGTGTTTGGTAATGCACAATGCAAATGGCACATTTGCTCCTCTGGTCGATCAATGCATGTCCAGTAATGTACACTGTACCAATGGAGACTGTAAGTGGAGCGAGTAATTCTTTGACCAGTACACGCCAGAATAATGAATGAGGTTTTTTATACACGGGAATAAACATAATTCTGACCGATAGCAGTTTTAATATTGTCATAAGGCTGGCCAGCTTTTTAAATCGCACATGTCCTATCAACTGGAAAAGATTTCGACTAGAAGTCGTGATTGTGTTCTTCTGACCACTCAACGCTTTATCTGTGAATGCACAACGTGTATATGCTGAGCTTACAATGGTAATAGGTATCACATACAGTCCAGATAACCATACAGTACATTTATATTTACAATGTTGGGTCTCTTCATTTGGAGTCCCCATGTGATTGGGAAATAGTTGACACGCTCCTCTTACATTGGACATAATGAAGCGTACAAGCAATTTTGAGTTTTTCCCCATATGCGCGAACTACTTTCAGACGTCATGGCATATACTAACAACACACAATTACAACAAATGGAACTGTAGAATATCAAAAGAAATAATATCAGCAGTGCTGGATTGAGGACAAATGAGGCCCTGTGCTATTTAAGTTATGAGGACCCCCACTTGGGCCCTAAAGGAGATATATCTGGTAGTCTCACACATGCAGTCAAGTATACATTCAAGGAAATTTAGGAATAGTTAAACTATTATGCTATACATTGTTTATTAGGTAAATCGTAAAAACTATGTTTTGGTAGGATGAATCCTCCCTCCCCTTGCCACTAATGCCATGTGCTTAAGCGCGCCTAAGCACAATGGTAAATCCGGCCCTGAATATCAGTAGAGTTAATAAGACAAAAAAATGTAAGCATTGGTTTGCATGATTCATTGGTTTGTAATAGTTTCAGAATAAATATTGTGTATGAAGCGTTGCATACATATTATATTTCTGTGAATGTGTTTTGATGCGTGTTTAACCCTACAATCAATTAATTTTTTTAGATTTATTATTTTGGTGTTTGCTGTCTTTGTGAAAACGATGCAACGCTCATAATTTTTATTTTTGTAGATCATTGTCAAAACATGTTTTCCATTGATCTCATTACCTGGATATGAATGTGACTGTCCCCGGCGCTTTTCTGGTCCCAACTGTGAAGATTGGTAGATATGCTTAATAGGTACAAAGAAATATTTAACGAAAAAAGGAACTGTTTATCAGGATACTTAGTTCATCCCAGTGGTCATTAGTGGGGTTTGTGTTACTTGTGTGTGCAATATTTTATATGTCAATTATCAATTATCGTTACTAATGATATTTTTGATATCTTCAAACTTGTATTATCCTCTTTTATCTGATTTATTACTCATTACTTAATTTTAAAATAGAGTTTAAAAAATGATTGAAGATACCAAAACCGTAATCAGAAGCTGTAGATTGAAAGATACACAATACAAGGGCGAAAAGGTTGAAGATACCAAAAGGGTAATCAGAAACTGTAGATTGAAGGATACACAATACAATGGCCAAAAGGTTGAAGATACCAAAGGGTAATCAGAAGCTGTAGATTGAAGGATACACAATACAATGGCTAAAAGGTTGAATATACCAAAGGGTAATCAGAAACTGTAGATTGAAGGATACATAATACAATGGCCAAAAGGTTGAAGATACCAAAAGGGTAATCAGAAACTGTAGATTGAAGGATACACAATACAATGGCCAAAAGGTTGAAGATACCAAAGGGTAATCAGAAGCTGTAGATTGAAGGATACACAATAAAATGGCCAAAAGGTTGAAGATACAAAAGGGTAATCAGAAAGTGTAGATTGAAGGATACACAATACAATGGCCAAAAGGTTGAAGATACCAAAGGGTAATCAGAAGCTGTAGATTGAAGGATTCACAATACAATGGCGAAAAGGTTGAAGATACCAAAAGGGTAATCAGAAGCTGTAGATTGAAGGATATCACAATACAATGGCCAAAAGGTTGAAGATACCAAAAGGGTAATCAGAAGCTGTAGATTGAAGGATACACAATACAATGGCTAAAATGTTGAAGATACCAAAAGGGTAATCAGAAGCTGTAGATTGAAGGATACACAATACAATGGCGAAAATGTTGAAGATACCAAAATGGTAATCAGAAGCTGTAGATGAAGGATACACAATACAATGGCCAAAAGGTTGAAGATACCAAAAGGGTAATCAGAAGCTGTAGATTGAAGGATATCACAATACAATGCCCAAAAGGTTGAAGATAGCAAAAGGGTAATCAGAAGCTGTAGATGAAGGATACATAATACAATGGCTAAAATGTTGAAGATACCAAAGGGTAATCAGAAGCTGTAGATTGAAGGATATCACAATACAATGATCAAAAGGTTGAAGATACCAAAAGGGTAATCAGAAGCTGTAGATTGAAGGATCCACAATACAATGGCCAAAAGGTTGAAGATACCAAAAGGGTAATCAGAAGCTGTAGATTGAAGGATACACAATACAATGGCTAAAAGGTTGAAGATACCAAAAGGGTAATCAGAAGCTGTAGATTGAAGGATATCACAATACAATGGCCAAAATGTTGAAGATACCAAAAGGGTAATCAGAAGCTGTAGATTGAAGGATATCACAATACAATGGCCAAAAGGTTGAAGATACCAAAAGGGTAATCAGAAGCTGTAGATTGAAGGATATCACAATACAATGGCCAAAAGGTTGAAGGTACCAAAAGGGTAATCAGAAGCTGTAGATTGAAGGATATCACAATACAATGGCCAAAAGGTTGAAGATACCAAAGGGTAATCAGAAGCTGTAGATTGAAGGATACACAATACAATGGCCAGAAGGTTGAAGATATCAAAAGGGTAATCAGAAGCTGTAGATTGAAGGATACACAATACAATGGCCAAAAGGTTGAAGATACAAAAGGGTAATCAGAAACTGTAGATTGAAGGATACACAATACAATGGCCAAAAGGTTGAAGATACCAAAGGGTAATCAGAAGTTGTAGATTGAAGGATACACAATACAATGGCCAAAAGGTTGAAGATACCAAAAGGGTAATCAGAAGCTGTAGATTGAAGGATACACAATACAATGGCCAAAAGGTTGAAGATACCAAAAGGGTAATTAGAAGCTGCAGATTGAAGGATACACAATACAATGGCCAAAAGAAAAAGAAACAATGATTTGCAAAACAACACACATAAAAGTAAAGATCAAGCAAGATGAGCCCCACTAAAAACCTGGAGTGAATTCAGGGTCTCCGGAAATGTAAGGAACTCCTACTTCACATGCTGCTCCCAGTGATAAGTGATGAATGAGGAAATGACAGCATTGTGATTACGCTAAATGAAATATTCCGTTGTGATGTGTGACACAGATATTCCGCTACAGCTCACCAAGTCATGGCGGCGACGGTAAGCATTTCGAAGTGATGACTTCAACAACACCAATGTGTTGTCCTGTTTCAATTGACATGTTCAATAATTAAACTAACAACTGTATAGACATAGGAAAATAGATCATTCAAACACCTGACATGCATGACCGCTCACTTTTCCGGCTTCATACAGGAATTTCATCAGAATGCTACACTAGCTACATGGTCCCATACACGTTCTCTCATTTAGATGTTGCTTGAAGGAAGTAATGCATATATGATGAAACCTGCACTATAGTCTCTTACTTTTAAGGGGTCGTCATTGTCATGAACGTATGGTAAAACGATTTACAACTACTTATGTACTGAGTGCATATCAACACAATGATCATGAGTTCGAATCCAGCTCATGACGATGTGCATTCGATACAACATTATGTAATACAGTTTGTCAGTAACTTGCGACATGTAAGTGGTTTTCTAATGGTACCCCAGTTTCCTCCACAAATAAGTCTGACTGCACTGATATAGCTGAAATATTGTAATCAAGCGCCATAATCGTACATATTATTACATTGGATGGGAAACAAATTGTAATGTTACTATTGACATATTCAATTGTTTAAAAACAATGTTTATTTGTAGCGTTCTACTGTCCATTGAATGACTGCGAGCCAAGTGATGTCGTGGTGTGCACTGTTTATCCCTGTCTGACAAAATCATGCCCAGAAATACCGACTGCTACCTGCTGGTAATCAAATCTATAAAATTATATCTTTATTGCGTAAATTATTTAAAAATAAAATTCAGATATAAAATAAAATGCTGCATAATCTAAAATATAATATAACATCATAGATTGACACACCTAACGTACATAAATGAAGGATTACTTTCCTGACTTGGTTCAGGCACTTTGAAAAGCATTGGTGGGATGAACTAATTGAATGGGCCCAAATTAAAACTAAGCTAATTAGAGTACCATAATGTATTCATACTTATTATTTGAAATATATAATAAATCATGTCTTGGTGTTTTAAATCTGAACAAAATACATATTTGAAATACAATCATCTATCAAATTACGTGAAAAATACCCAAAGGGAGTGATGTTATAATGGTCAGAACTGTCCTCCTCCTTATGTACGGCATGGTAATTACTGTGATATTATAACCATTCCATTTGTCATTCAGATCTTTTATATACATTGTGTGTACTGGTAACTGTTTTTTTCTCAGCGCCCGTTATTGTAGGACTTGCAATGCTACGTTTTATGATGATGACGGACACTTGTTAAGTGAAAAAGATTGCGGTAAGAATATCTTTAAGCTCCAATATCATTGTATTCATCAATCTCAAAAAGTTCTAGCGTATAGCGGGTTTTTTTGGCGGAACTCAAATTTTTGCTTTATTAGCGTGTACAATCGAAGCACTAAAATTAAAACTCGTTAAATTTGAAGTCCATTTTCAGTAAGAGTTAACTCCCTTTTGTCATATGTCCTCGAGATATATACATGTATACTATAGATCGGTTGTGAACACTTTTCAAATTCTTAAAAAAACAGGAGTCATTCAATAAACGTTATTCAGATATCTTACAAAGGGAAAACAAATATGCTTCCACCAGGCCCTGACTTTGAGAAAACAAGGGAACTTTTTGATACAGGAAATCCACCTTCACCGTCTAAAAGAGGATCATATAAGAAGTATACCCCCAAATTACGATGTGAAATAGGGAAATACGCCACAGAAAATGGAAATGGTAGGCCGGTAGCTAAATCTAGCTACCTGTTTGAGAAAAAAGCTGGGCGAAAGTACAGATTTAAATCCCAGTACATCAAAGAAACAAAATCGTTGAAAAGAAAACTGGCAGATACGGATTCTACCGATCCCGACGATCTTGGTGTTTCGGAACTAGTGCACAGTAAGCGCGGCAAAACATTCCTTCTGGGAGAAGAACTTGACGGACAAGTTCAAGCATTGATAAAAAAACATACGGGAAGCAGGTGGTGTGATAAATACAGCCATTGTACGCGCTGCAGGTAATAACATCGTTTTATCTCACGATCGGAGTTTGCTTTTAGAAAGCGGAGGATGCATTGCAATACTGGGCAAAAGCGATCTTAAACAGAAAGAATATGATCAAAAGAAAGGGCACAACATAAAAGAAAGCTTTCGTTGTTGAAAACTTTGAACAGGATAAACAGAAATCTGTAAATGCAATTGAAAAAAAAGTTGAACTTAAGAACATTCCTCCCGAATTGATCATTAACTGGCATCAAACAGGTATTCCATGTTGTCACATGACAGACACATACATGCACACACCAAACTCATCACATACAATACTTATTATTATGTATTTCATAGTCACTATAATAAGTATTAAATACGACATGTGTGCTTCTGTCTTTCCATATTCAAGAAACGATATCGTAATAAAAAAGCACTCGCCAGTACATTCAAAGTTCAGTTCAAAACTATGAAATAGGCAATGCTTAAAAATAATACTGTTAAAACATAATTACGATGCCATATCAAGCAGGTTTAATTCCGCCGCATATTTGTGCGTTAAATGATTTAAATTTTAACATATTGGTGTATATGACTGTATATACCTTATGGACTCGTGAATGCCCTACAGAAGACCATCAGATTCGCTACGGAAACTGATATTCAAGTGTAAAGGTGAACGAAAAGAAGAAGATGTTCATAAAAATTTCACATATATCCAGTAGTATATAATCGTTAGAGAATACCATAGGGGCAATCAAAAAAGAAGGGGGAAAATAACATAGCATGTTTTGGAGAGCATTCTTCACAAACAAACACAAAGAGCATAATTAAGACATGCGCCGAGCAATATTTTCATGCGGAAATCGATACGGACATCGCAACACGGAACACACAACGTAAAGACACGCAAAATGACTACATACAAAAACTAAAAAGAATTAGCAACACGGACGCTACCAAGACATGGGATGAACTCATGTTGTCGCTAAGGAAAAGCAGTTCCTGCTTCTTATAAGAAACCCCGTGTTACTCATATATACAGCCAATTCTGGTATAATTATTGGTCGTGATTGGGGTAACAAAACGTCTACGTAAAAGGGAAATATTCATTGTTACTTGATAGATGGATATTGCGCAAAGATCAATCAAATTGCCATGAAGATAGTAAATTGTTTGTAGCGATGCCTTTAATTTAGGGGCATCGTAACCTAATTTGCGTCACTTTTACCACAGCAGCTGTCCAGCACATCACTGTGCAGTGCACACACTCTGGTCATAGCCGTTACCCCACGTACAAAAGGGTCCAAAAGAGAAAAGCAACAACAAACAAGTAGATATAGTTACCATGGGAAAAGTTCCAATTAAAGAATAATTAAAACAAAAACCTCCTTATATTTACTATTTATGCATTATAATGTCTAGATCCATGTTCATCTAACCCATGATGATCTGGAGCAACATGTGTGGCAC
>MJUT01012721.1:7865-17923 GCA_002080005.1 Gigantidas platifrons | reverse complement strand
CGAATCCAGCTCACGATGAGGTGTACTCGATGGAACATTATGTAATAAAGTTTGTCAGTGACTTACAGCAGGTAAATGGTTCTCTCCGAGGACTCCAATTCCTCCCACAATATAAATGGCTGCCACAAATAACTGAAATATTGTGGAAAGTGGCGATTAACATCATAACCCTAACCCTATGCAGATGGTGGGGATTTTGTGATCGTATGGTCAATTTACACATCGGAAATATTATCCATGTGTAACTCATTTTGTTAAATGCTGAATAAAATGAAGAACAAACAAAACAAAAATCACATTGCCGGAACAATTCCACAATCAAAATCATAGAACAATCGATATCCGTAACACACAAATACATGACATCTCACTTGGCGAGCTTGGTGCAGGCGTCATATTCTAAGGAGGAAATACTTTTGTTAAGTAGATTGTAATTGACATAATCGATTGGGGTTATCATGTACAAGTATGTGTGAAGTAGGTGTACTTATTCTGTCATGTACAAGTATGTGTGAAGTAGGTGCACTTAATCTGGCTTATTATATATATTTTTTTTGGTAATTTAATATTAAAAGTTTTACGACAGTGTGATATTGTTTGTGTTTCCTTTTAGCTGTTAATGTTTCTATTAAAACAGAAATACACAACACTACCCAACCCCCATTTATACACAGGAACGTGAAAACTTTGAATTAACAAGGAACGATAACGTTTTCATAAAAGTATTCCTGTCCTAAATAATTTGTTACAGTAACTTGTTAAATTGATCCACTCCTTCATATTAACCACATATACAGTACATTCGATATAAGTGTGTTAAATTCAAAATTTGTATATAAATTAATGTTTGCCTTATCCAGGAAAATGATTTGTCATACATTTTTGTAAATAACATGATATCTGGTTTATCATAGAAGAGAAGTCGTTGTCATAATCGCATTGAAGTTGGATTGACAAAAAAACGAATGCGATCAATGTCTTCGCCACTAACGTTCTGAGTTCGAATCCAGCTCATGCTGATGTATACTCGAGGAACATTATGTAACAAAGTTTGTCAGTGACTTACAGCAGGTCGATGGTTCTCTCCGAGGACTCCGATTCTTCCCACAATAAAAATGGCTGCCACAAAATAACTGAAATATTGTGGAAAGTGCCGATTAACATCATAACCCTAGCCCTATCATGCAGATGGTGGGGTTTCGTGATCGTATGGTAGTTGGATTTAAAACTACATATGTTATTGGTGCCTATCATCTCTAACGTTGTGAGTTCGAATTCTTCTTAAAGCGAGGCGTACTCGATACAACAGTATGTGATAAAGTTTGTCAGTAATTTGAGACAGGCCGTTGGATTTCCCCGGGTACTCCTGTTTCCGCCATCAATTAAACAGGCCCACACGGTATATCTGAATAGTATTGATAGTGGCGTTAAACACCATAACCCCAACCCTTTTCATGCAGATTTCAACTCTTTTTTTTATCTTTTATTTATTTTGTAAGCGTTCATTAATTTAACTAATATGTATCGAGTATTTTTGCTTAATTTTGATTTTCTTTTATTGCATTATAATTTACCATTAACGCGTGTTTTAGAGGAGATAAACCCATGTGATGACCTGCCTTGTCTCAACGGTTCTACATGTCAGAGAGTTTCCGATGTTGAATACAACTGCGTGTGTGCTCCTGGTAGTACCGGAGCAAATTGTGATAGTAAATATCATTACCCAAGCAATAGAGTGGGCCGTCGTGGTCGTGACCGTATAGTAGTTTACAATTACCTCTACAAGCAGTGCCTATCAACACTGACATTGTGAGTTCGACTCTTGCTCGTGGCGATGTGTACTCGATACAACACCATGTGATAAAGTTTATCTGTGGATTGTCACAGATTTTCCTCAGGGTACTCTGGTTTCCTCCACCAATAAAACTGGCAAACACGATATAACTGAAATATTGTTGAAAGTGGCATAAAACTCTATAACCCTAACTCAATCTGTACAATCGGAAACTCATATGATACAAACAGGCGTGTGTTCTCCTGGTAGTACCGGTACAAATTGTGATAGTAAGTATAATTACACAAGCTGTAGAGTGGGCCGTCGTGGTCGTGATCCTATAGTAGTTGGAATTACTATTACTTATATAATCAGTGCCTATCACCCCTAACATTGTGGGTTTGACTCTTACTCATGGCGATGTGTACTCGATACAACATTATGTTATAAAGTTTATCTGTGGATTGTCACAGGTCAGGGATTTTCATCAGGGTACTCTGGTTTCCTCCACCAATAAAACTGCCGCACACGATATAGCTGAAATATTGTTGAAAATGGCATTGAACACTATATCTCTAACTCAATCTGTACAATCTAAAACTCCAAATGTAATATGATACAAACAGACCCTATGAGAGGGGGATCAGTGGGTGTATCGTAAATCTCTGAAGGGCCTAATTTACTTAGCCGTAGATGTTTGTATATAGATTGTTCGGTATTTTTGGTATGTTTTGTTTATTTAGAAAACTAATCATATAAAATTAACTTAGCCTTCTGAATTATGTTTGTCACTGCTTTGTATAAAGGATTTGTTATCTAGACATTCTGCTGCAAAAAAAGAAATATAGCATTCTTGAAAGTTTACCAGTGGTTTTATTGAACTTCAAATCCTAAATTTTGAGAGAAGTCTCAGGCTGTCCCTGGGGGCGACAATCAGTCTTGTCCGCCTCGCAAAATTTCTCTTGGAGGCTTGGATACAAATGATATAGGTCTACTTTGCTCTACAAGATAGACATAGTATATGTGTAAAAGACGATATTTATTTTCAAATTAATTATGTTTCTGTCCAATATAACAAGATCTAGGCTAACACTAATCGTCGACAACATAACTATATTCAGCAATACAAATAAATCGTCTATTTATCTTCTAAAACATCAAATCACAGACTGGATACTGGTTATTCTTCCCTGTTCATCTTCTAATACATCTAAGCACAGGCTGGATACTGGTCATACTTCTCTATTCATCTTCTAAAACATATACAGATTGGGTACTATGATACTTTCCAGGATTATGGTGCGCGACTCGATTATGAATGGAATGAAGAACAACCAACACATACTGCAAAGTTCCAAAAGCCATTAGACAACATCATAGAAACAGAACTAACATTGATATATCTAACAACCATATGCATGATCGCGCATTGTTGAACGATAAAGTGAGACGATTCGCTAAAAATCCTTGACTTAATAAACGATGACGGTCTAGACATTGAACATACACTGCAAACTCTTTAATTTGTGATATTGGAGCGACATGTCTATCCGTCTACTTGCTGACTAAGCTAGCACCATAAAAGTCTTTTCAGCGTAATGTATCCAGTTATCGCCATTAAATTATATCTGACGAATTGCTGACTGAGCGTTAAACAATGATAACTCCATCACTCCTTGAAACACAAGTTAAATATGATGACATGTGTACATGTTCATCACATCATCATTTAGCTAGATGACATTGGAAGGTGCGAAAAACTTTGCACATAATCATTAATTGGTGATACCAAATGATTTACATTTTTTAAATCCTTGCCTGGATGTATCGTCATAGTTTGTAATGCCTCTTTTGTCAATATTCCAGTCATATCGTGCCGGCTATTTTTTCTTTGGGGTGTATAAAACCGGAATACCAGGATATACACACACTTGACGCATGTCATTTGACGAACCCGTTCGCAGAATGCTGCATCGTATACATTAATCAAATCACATATTTAGCAATGATATATTGTAGTCGCTGAGTTATTAAATGTAACTACTACATGATAATGAGTTAATTTGAAACCTTTCTTTCTTTTAGATGCAGATCCATGTACCCCTAATCAATGTCAAAATGGCGGATCATGTATGAAATTCGGAACAAATTTTGATTGCCAATGTCCTCCGAGTTACATCGGTCGACTATGTTCAGGTAATACATTTTGCAAAAAAGGAATCAAGCAAACAACTTCAAGTTATAAAATGTCATCTTATGAAATACTGAATGTATGTGAATTACGAGACACATTAATTGATGATTGAATGGTTATAAGCTTCATTGCCAGTCACGTGTTAAACTTTTGACCAATCCTACGAAGGTTTCGAAATGAAATGAATATATAACGTAATTATTTGACTGTAGATGTTGCATATGTTTTAATCATACCTTTTTTATTGAAATATTGTTGAAAATGGCGCTAAAAAAATGCTTAAAAAAAGAAAATGGCGTAAAACACCATAAATCAAATAAATTCATTGTTTTATACATGAATAATGTATATGCGAGGAATGCGAATAATTGGGCAAATATTTATCTATTACTTTTACCCTATGAAGTGATCATTTTTCAGTCTGTTGTTTTACCTTTGATCTGTTATTTCATAACGTAGTCAGGGAAATCCATGCAATTCCAGTCCATGTAACTATGGTGGTACGTGTCAAAGACTTACAGCTGATACATACCAATGCCAGTGTACGCCAGGATTTACTGGAACACTTTGTGAAGGTAAACTATGTAGTAATAATCTACAGAAGAGTTTGAAGATACCAAAGTGGTAATCCACATCCGTAAGATGAAGGGTTGTAAACACAATGGCCAATTAAAAAAAAGACAAAGGGACAAACAACGATCTACAAACACACACATAAAGGTATAGATCGAGTAACACGACCCCAACTAAAAACAGACATTGAACTCAGGTGCTCCGGAAGGGTAAGTGGTTCCTGCTCTACTAGTAGCATAATATGCGGTGTAATGGTAATCGTGCTTGTATCGGGAAAATTAAAATACCTCAAGCCTGATATTTGCTGTTTACAGATGTCATTCCTAATCACAATCATAATCATAGAAAGTAAAATGAACATTCTGTGATACATGTATATGCCGTTCTCTGATACATTGCCTGACACAAGTATTTTATATTACTGAAATGATGAACCCATGTGATGCCACTCCTTGTCAAAATGGTGGTACATGTACAAGGCTGTCAGGTGTGAGTTATCGATGCGATTGCACTACAGGATATTCCGGCAGAAATTGTGAAGGTATAATATTACCTGTCTAGTGGAAAATTCTAAATTTGCAAGCAATGCTGATAAGAATAGTTTAATGATTCCAAAGATGTAATCAAAATCCGTAAATAGAAAAACAACAGACAGCATAACGGCCAAATGAAAAACAAACAACGATCTACAAAACATGCACATAAAACTAACGATCGAGTAATACGTATCCCACTAGGACACCGTAATGTCAACATTGAAATTTATCTCCGACTTACTACAAAATGCACTTGTGAAAATAAATATGCATTGTGTTTGTTTGTTTTTATGTTGAGTTTCGTTTTGGTTTTTAGTTGGACCATGTAATCCTGATCCATGTCAAATTGGTGGAACATGCACGGTTAATGGAGCAGATTTCCTCTGTCTGTGTGAAACACAGTTTATTGGAACTAGATGTCAAGGTAAGTCAGTAATTAATTAGCGTTTATGGACACCTATTATTGTGAAATTATAAGTACAATTCCCAATCTAAACTGAATTGAAAACCAAGAAGTGCGTGTTGCTTACGCTTGCATAGGAACAGAACTATCTGGTTTCGTGTATTGTGTTTACCGGTACTTTCATCAATATTTCAGTTATGTCGTGGCGATCCATTTTATTGGTAGAGAAAACTGGAGTACCAGGAGAAAACCACCGACCTGTGGCAAGTCAATGACATACTTCATCACATAATGTTGCTTCGATTGCACCTCGTCTTGAACGGGATTTACGCTCACAACTGTAGTGGGGACAGGCAATTATTGCACAAGTAGTTGTAAATCCAACTGTAATGCGATCACGCCCACGACGGCCAAGCAGAAATATCTGGAGCGTTAACCATGGCAACATGCTATACAGAGGTAATCATAGATCATATACCCTATGATCCGGTCTAGAATATTACCACCGGTTTTCTACAAATTTGCTTCTGTCATGACAAAGCATATGTTTAGCTATGTAAAACATGTATTTATAATAGTTTTCTTTATTCTCTGTGTCGTAATTTTGTAGTCAGAATTGAATTATGATATATTTAATAGGCCTGCAAATGACAAATTTAATCATAATGAAAAGAAGTTTAAACAGTGATGGTCAGCAATTTCACCAATATAAGTCTACTGTAGACGCTATAGATTAGAGGCATTTTGGTGTATCGATTTGTCATCTCTTTTATTTTACAAATTCTGAATATATCCTGTTGATCGTAAAGATAGTCATGCATTTATACTAACTGTCATCGATATGTTTCTTTTTGCAGTCGTTAATTAATATGCATCAGACCCCTGTGGAGACCACGATTCGTGTATCTTAACAACCACGTCATTTAACTGTATATGTGATGTTGGGTGGACTGGGCCGCTTTGTGATAGTAATTAAGCTACTTTGTGACTCTAGTATACTAATCAAGACATTAAGAACCGCATCTGTATTGGTTAGTGTGCTAGGTTCGAGTGTGGTAGATCGTAAGTTCGAGCCACGTCGAATTAAAACAAAGACTACAAAATTGTTATTTGATGCTTCCCCGCTAAGCATTAAGGTGAAAAAGCAGAGATGTATTGGCGGAAGATATGAATAATGTGTTCGAGTAGAGCAACATCTCTACCATCCGACTGTCGTTTCAGTGAACTAGTACAATAAACCGTGGTAGTTTCGTCCAAAGCGGGCATAATTTCTCACTTAGAGTTTAGCAACCATCTCTCACACAATATATTACGGTTTGTATTCCTACCGGTGAAGAAATGTTTGAAGATGTGAAGTGTGCAATCAGAAGATATCAATTGAGGAAGAACGGCCATTGTAAAGGCAAGAAGAAGAAAAGCCAAAAGACAAATAATGATTGACAACAAATTACACAGAAAACTTAGATTGAGAAAGGTTGAATTGAGGTGCGCCGGAAGGGTAGTCATGTCCTGCTCCAGAAGCACCAATCATATTACTAATCCGGTGATTAATCACTATGTATTTCATTTGTAACTATGGATCAGAAGGAGCGGTGATATACATTATAAATTATAAATTATATTTCAAATTGACTAAACAACCCTAGTGAAAGATAGCATTTAGAAACTATAGAATCAAACGAAATCGGAACAGATGAATTCAAACACTACACCGTGTTCCATTAATATTAAGGTGTTTTGTTCATCACGAACTACAACACAGCACCCCATTTTTCTAAATATTAAGCATTAATGACTTATAAAATAGATGCGTCGTGTAAAATGAGAATATGAACTTAAAAACAACATCATGAATTCTTAAAGAGTTATGTTATCTGAACCAAACATGGCACTCGTCGTGTGCAATTACAACACCTAACTGTTGATTCCTCGGAATATTAAGGTTCTACATTATCCAGGAGTAGGAGGAGGATGGTGTTTAATTACACTTCCATCAATATTTCAGCAATATCGTTGCAGTTCTTCATACATTAAACCCGTTTTGTGAAAAGACTAAACACGCACCAAACTTGAACCTGATATTTTGTTGGGACCATATTGCTTAAATATCATGAACTATTTTATGACATAAACATCTGATAGTAATGCATTTTCAACTAATATATAGCAATACAATTTTATGTGACGAACTGCACATCATTTTCACACTACACTAGTCCTTCAAGAATGAATTACGTTTTATCGCAACGGCTATGCAACAGGAATGAGAGGTTGAATTGTAATATAATCATTGTTTTATTAGGCTCTATGGGAAATGATGCCTGCACACCTAATACTTGTCAGAATGGAGAGACTTGTTTTAGATCTGTTGTGGACCCATTCACTTGTTTTATTACTTAAATTTAATGTGTTTCTTTTTCAGATCCTTGTCCACATTTCTGAGGCAAATAAACATTTTTTTAAAGAATAAACACATTGATTTGTGTATTGAATGTTTCATTTTGCACACAAAAACATGGACGATGTCAAAGGGAGACAGACAGACAAACAGACATACAGACAGATGGTCATAAACAACTTTTAAAACAATACAATCATTGATTTGTAAATTGCTTGTTTAATTTTCCTCACTAAAAGGGTTGGACGATGTCAAAGTGTGACTACCATACAGACGGACAATACAATGACAAAAAGAAAAAAATGATAGAAATACAATGAATAAAGAATGAAACCCTTCTAAGTAAACTAACGATTGACAAACACGAACGTCACAAATGACCAGTGATATGTTCCTCTTGTCATATGCACTTCCATGTCTTCGCCTCATGCATAGCTTATCGCCTGGTTTACATGATGGGTGTCACTAGTGGAGCAGGAACTGCTAACCCTTCGGGGCTCGTGAGTTCACACCCAGTGTTTAGTGAATTAATGTAAAACGATCTTTAGTGTTATGTGTATGTGTTAGGTAGATCGTTGTTTGTCCTTTTGTCCTGTTTTTTTTGGACCATTCTCTTGTCTATCTAGCTTCGCTTTACGGATTATGATTACTCTTTTGGTATCTTCAAAATCTTCTCAATAAACCGAGGATAAACCCAGGTGCTTCAGACATGTAAGCAAATNCTGGTTCAGTAGCGACACTAGCCATATTGCCCGGTTTAAAAATCAGCTGATTAGCCATGAAAGTGAAATAGCATATCCTGGTCATTTGTGACACATATGTTATGTAACGACTTACCAATTCATGATGGTGAAACACCTGTAAATGATGTAAGCTGCATCAGCAATCAATAAGTATATCAAATTTGCGTGTGTACCGATGCACAGTGCTCCCTCCTTTCTTTCTTAATATTGTACACATGGAAAGCACTTCCGTGACCGCAGATGTGAGGTCAGATGAGAAGTCCATTCCGAGCAAAACATATGAATGATGGCAGGTTTATCAAGGATTTGGTAAGGGGACCTCATTATAACGTCATATTAGAAGCAACGATGTTATGTTAATATCACTCTAGTTGCTTGATAACAGATGTGTAGCATGTAAAGATCAAAGAGAAAATGTACAAATATAGCCATTTATATTCCCAATATAATAAAGGTTAGAGAAAACCGAAAGGGGAATACAGGAACAGACAAAACGGAAGAACTGGAAACCATTGGAACAACATACAGAACGTAGATAAAAGAAGAAGAAGAAAACCTTGTAAAACAGATACTTACGTTTTCAGAAATGGGACATCTGATTGGTTTCTCTTTCACCATTAATTTTGGTGGAGATTGTTTCAAATATAATACGTTCTTACAAAGTCTCAAATCAATCATTTATAAACTATCTAAGTTTTTGTGCCCTGCTATTTCAGAGACATACCAAAATAATGGGAACAATATAACCTTATCAAACATTTCAAGTTAGTATTTTTATTTCGCAACAAAGTATACACATGCCCTTATTGCATGATCACTTAAATGCTATCTGTTGGCAATATTTTCTTCTTGAAAATATAACATACATCTATTTAGTATTGAACATATTTTATTTACAACTGCATATGAAGGGGATTGAGCAACATGCTATACCTAATCAAGCTCTCTCCTTTTTCATGCACAATAAATATATTCAGTAATAAGTGTTTGAGTATGTACAAATAATAACAATAATATAAGATTAATTATGTTCCTTAAATACATGTAATCATGAGCGCCAACACTAATTCATCAATATGAAACTTAAACCAAACAGTGTTAGAATAAGATCTTTGCGCTGTCAAATTTATGTTCTTCCCTCGACGGGATTTGAACTCACACCATTGATACACTGCAACACCAATCGCTTAGCCTTATGTCCAGCGCCCTCTCTAGGCCACTCGAGCAAATTCGCTATATAAAAACATAGCTTCAATAATCGAAGTGTTACCTTGTCTCATAAGGAAAATCTAGAGATAGACATAAGACATGTGTCTAAGTGTGTATAGATGGTACATATATACTTAATATTATAATTTGACAGCAATCTAACTCAGCAATTTTAAAATAATTTATAATTTTAATTTCTTCTTCATTAATGAAAAAAATCAATTCGTA